>JANSVK010000100.1:0-130437 GCA_030068005.1 Cladophialophora exuberans
TGTCGGCGTGGAAGTAGGGCCCGGTGCCTTTTCAGATTCTGATGGTGGCGGAGTTACAGGTCGTCTGATTACACTGTTGGGGGAACACGGTCCTAAGGGCTTCACAAGTGACGGGGTGGGAGGGAGATGAAAGAGCTTGAGAAGCGAAATGACGACAGGTACATCGGCCGGGCGGTCGGACGGGAGGCTATAAAAAAAAAGTGGTTTGCATCATTTCTAGGTGTCGACGATGATGAATTTATGATGGCACCCAGTACAAGTGCCAGTATCAGGACCCATCTCAGCCATGATTGTTGCTGTTTCGTATAATGTACATAGCTCACCCCCCAAAATTATCGGTTTTAAAACCTACCTTCTTCTTACTGATATGTCCCTCGTCCATTCCCCTATCCCGAGTAGACGACGAGCTGCACCAATGCTTTCACAGTATTATGCGACCGTCCGCACCCGTGCCGTCCAGGTCCTTTGCATCGCCATGTTCGGGCCACGGGTGCTCGACTTCGACGCTCCTCACCAACGTCTCCCACTCATGACTCCTGACGCGGATATCACACTCAAACGGCTTCGGATGACTGATGATTCCCGGCTGAAAGTCGACCACGGGCTCGACCTCTCGTCCATCCAGGCCGGCTTTCTTGCGCACCTCGAACACGGCGAGAAAGTTGGCGATCGTGGAGAACAGCGTCGCGTCGGCGAACAGGCGGCCCGGGCAAATGCGGCGGCCGAAGCCGAACGACAGGTTGTGCGGATCGGGCTCCGGGCTATGGTTGTCGGTGGCCAGGAAGCGCGAGGGGTCGAAGGTCGCCGGCGAGGCGTAGATGGACGGGTCGTGCAGCATGGAGTAGATGTTGGCGATGATCAGGCTGTCCTTGGGGATGCGGTAGCTGTCGTTGTAGATGATGTCTTCGCGTTCGATCTTGTGCGGCAAGCCCATGGGTGCCACGGGATGCCACCGCAGCACTTCTTTCACCGTCGCGTCGATGTATGGTAGTCTCTTGCGGTCTGCGAAGGTTGGCAGGCGCGTGCCGATGACGGCGTCGATCTCTGCTTGTGCTTTCTTTTGTACCTCCGGGAAGAGTGTCATAGCTAGGACGAAGCATGCCACGCTGGACACGGTCGTGTCGGCGCCGCCCGTGTACAGCGACGCGGCGGACCAGCGCGCCACCTGATCCTCAAATGGTGACAGGGGCTTTCTGCCCTTCTCGGCGTCTGAGTCGCTGTGCAGGAGCTTGGATAGGTACGAGGGCCCGGCTTTCCCAGAGCGCATTCGTTTCTCCACGAATGCGTAGGGTCGGTCGGCCACGGCTTGGATGGTCGCTTTCCAGTGTCGGGCGGTGCGTTTGAAGCCGGTGCCTGGGACCCAGTCAGGTAGATACTTCAGGGCCGGGATGAGGTCGACCATCCATACACCGGGGGTGCATGCCCGTGAGAACTGATCGAGAGCTTCGTCGGCGAGGTCGACTAGCGGATCACGTCCGTGAGGTTCGATTGTGTAGTCGTAGGAGATCTTCAGGATGATGGCACCGGCTTGGGTGCGGATTAGTTGGAGCACATCTTGAGGCTTCTCGAGGATTTTGAGCAGGAACCGGCGTGTTTCTAGTTCGACCAGCGGTTGAAATGGTTCAATTGCCGTGGAGGTACCTAGGACGGTATGCATCGCTTTCCTATACTCGCGCATATGGTTGTTGTAGGGCTGCAATGCCAGGATCTTGTCCCAGCCACACAATTTTGATCCGAACTCCATATGCGGCCGAGATGAACTAATGGCTGACCGCTTATCCATCAAATGGACGGCAATCTTGTAGTCGCTGACGATGATCATAGTCTGCCCGAGTACCGTCAGTGATGTTATCGGGCCATATTGTTCACCCAGCTTGCGCCAGTGTTCCCATTCCCTAGCACCAGGTGGTGGTAGGTCTGAGAGGTTTCCGACGAGGAACTTGGGTTTGGGCCCTGGTGGAAGAGGGTGACTGTCTTGGGGTTGCCGGCCAGAGGCAAAGATCTTGTATGCAATAAATGCGATAGTCAATGAGGCTATGACGGCTACCAAGCCTTGTGTTGGGTTAAGTTGAGCCATTGCTCCAGAACTCTTCAGAGAGGAACTTGAACAGAGCAAGGGCTGTTTCCGGTGAGGGTATGGAGACGCCTTATAACACTTTCACCCTTGGTTCCTGGAGAGGCACAGAGGGTGAGACTGATGCACTGGTCGATGGTATAAGACCATTGTGGGTATATTCTGCGAGTCGCATCGGTCCAAGAACACCGTGCCATTTCATCATGCGAATCGTGAGTCTTCCGCGTCCTCGGTAAACATTTGGTCCGACTTGGAGGGGCCTGTCAGGGTTGGTAGCACGGGCAGAGCGTATTCGAGCCTCGTCTAGATCGGCCAGCTGAATACCAGGATGATAACAACAGGGTTTGGAATAGCTCCACCGAGACAGTAATTGGGTAGACCGCCCGGGTTGCCCTCAGGCTGCTAGTGAGATTGGGATAGAACCATATTGGGAAGGCCAGTGAGAGCTGATCAACGCGATTCACTTATATAGTAATAGCCATGAGGCGAAAAGAGTAGAAGGTCCTACCATGGGCCATCCTGGTGCAGCGGCAAGGCGCCGAAGTGCATTGCGCCTGCCTTGTTCAGCCTTTCTTGCTTTAGTATAATCGGTATCTCCGTACGCATACTGCAATCCCTGTGTCCCTGTACGGAGGACTGCCGAGTGTCAGCTTTTAAAGCTGGCGTACGCGGTCTTCTTGGTGCAGTATTTTAGAGGCCACTCAAGCCAGTCGAGCTAGTCGATCTAGTCGACATAATCGATTCGTCTGAGGGGCGGAAGGTTACATGGTGGACCTGAGTAACATCTGTTGACTAAGAAAACTGTTTACTGATAGGCGGGATAGAGATTTCCAATAGGTTTGGTAATGCATGAGACCGCGTGAAGCTGGAGATGAAGGGATTGCAATGATTTGCTAAGAAGCAAGGTGAATTCCACCTCGAAGTTGGTGGTTGCGAGGTCGCTGTGTACGGCATTATTCAATTTAATTTCTCGACGAACTTGACAGGTTGGATCATCTAGGTTGCCTAAACTTGCAACAGCGCACGCCACCGTATGGTTAATCACGGATATCACTCATCGCGTATTCAAGTACCTATGTATATACGCGTCCTTAGGCTCCGATCGGTCTTAGACTCGATACCTGGGGCGAGGGAAGGGTGCTTCCTTTCCATGTAAGGTATTTTAGGTATGGCCAACTTCAGCCTTTTCAACGTCAGCCTCATACATGTACCAGCTTTTATACATATTATACAATAGCACATCAAATCAGAGCTTGCCCCCTGAACATAGCATCTCTCACTTCTCTAATGATGTCCTTGCGATCCTTACCGCCCATCAGCACAATGCCCCTGCCGCGACGGTTCATGCGTCCCATCCTGCCAAGCCGGTGTACGAAATCGATCGTGGTATGGGGCACATCGTACAAAACGACATGGCGTACCGCGAGCGTGTCCACGCCGCGAGAGCCCAAATCCGTTGTCACCAGAACCTTGACGTCTGTAAGATGACGCCTCGCGGTCTTGGTGGGAGACCCTTTGCCAGGGTCTGATAGAATAGGTGTGGAAGCCTCGTCAAAAGGAACGAAGTCCATGAAGAGCTTCTTGGCTGGATTGGATCGTCTGTTACCTTCAGGCTTCGAGCTTCCCTCCACCCGCTCGATCGACGTGAAAGTCGACAGAATCTCAGCTTGCCGCGCCTCCGTCGTGTCGCGAGTCAATGCCACGGCTTCGATGCCCTTGGTTGTGAGGAACGAAGCCAATTGCTCCGCCTTTTCTCGCTCGTTGACAAAGACGAGAATATGCTTGACCGTATTCCTCAGGTTCAGATCTTCGTGCACTGCTTTTCCGAGGGTCCAGATTACATCGGCGCAAGCGATGTCACGGTCGCCACGGTATGGGTGTTTATCGATATCAACAGCACCGAGTTGTACGCGGCGCGGGATGGTGTGTAATTTAGGTGTCACAATCCGTTTGCAATCTGGAAATCTCTTGTCAATGAATTTGTCTAGACTGTTCGGGATAGTGGCGCTGCAGAGAATCAGCTTTTTCAGTGAAGGCGCGGCGCGGTCGATAATTTCGCAAGTGGTGTCGCTGAAAGAACGGTCAAAGAGACTGTCTGCTTCGTCCATGACGAGATACTGGATGCGGGAGAGGATGTTGGGTTCTTTTTTGGCGATACTCGCAATGAGGTGAGGCGACGAGACAAGGATGTCTATGCCGCTCGGGTTGAAAAGTCGGTTTCGAATTACGGTAGGTGTATTGCTGGAGGATATTCCTGCAGACCGGTATTTCACCGTGTGCGATATGACCTTGACCACCTTTGTGACTTGAGAGATGAGTTCAGAGGACGGGAGGAGGATGAGGGCTCGAGGTCGGCCCATGGCAGGGTTCGGTGGCGCTTGGTCTGCTTCCGAGGTTTCGGCATCGAAGACGAGGTTTTGTTCACGTTCTTGCTTCTCTTGCGCCTCTTTGACCGCGCGCTCGGCTTGTTCGTTGTTGTCGATGTCTTCTTGTTCCTTAACACCATTGATGACAGGGAGTAAATATGCCAATGTCTTTCCCGACCCTGTCTCAGCTGCAAGAAGATAAGATTTGTATTTATTCGGTATCGGGTGGCCCTCTGCGTCAACTTTCACTTGTTTCTGATATTCACCCTTCTTACTGAGTAGGGCGGGTATTGCCAACTTCTGTACCGCAGTTGGAGTGTACTCAGTCAGCTGGGGCAACACCTGTTTATATATTGCATCGACGACAGAGGGCATGAGTCCCAAGTCTTCGAACGAGTTGATCTTGTCCATCTCAAGCTTGAGTTTGGCACGTTGCCCGTAGGATAGGGGAGTGAGGGTCTGTTGCATCTTCAATGCGTGGAACAATGGTCGATCGTCCTTGTCTCTTTTCTCTTTTTTCATTGCTGATGATATGGAGTTGCGAGCAGCCTCGCCATTTTCACCGTCTCGCCGGGTTGTTGTATTGACCTGAGATCTAACTGGCTTTGCCGATGCTCCTTGCCCAATCTTCGACTTGATGGCCATTCTAACTCTGGAGGGAATTGCTCGAGGTGGTCTCGGGGGGAGTCTTGCATCGGTCTGGTTCATCGCGGCAAAGGGACCTGCTGTCTGTCTTCTGTCTGACTTTCTCTCGGCTCCTGATCGACTGACGTCTTGGGTCAGTGTCATTCTCGAAGGCTTCCTCCTCTGTCGCATGGCCATGGCCATGGTTCTCTGGGACTGCCATTGTCGATTTGTGGGTTGCAAGGACGAGACTAATGTCCTGAACTGACAAGCCGGGCAGATGGCGGCCGCGGAAGACATGAATACTTCCAGAACTGCGTAAGGAAATGCATCTGCGCAGGTACTGCAGCAGAGACAAATACCAATCTGGAACTTTTTTCGTCCTGCACTGCACGCATTAGTGGTCCGCAGTAGCTACCATGTGGAGCGTGGTCTCACGCGGCTCCCTCGTGTTGCCTGGTCGACCGCCAGGCGCAGAACGATTTGTTTTGCAGCGGGGATCCATTCACGTTTCATATCTTCATCTCCCTCTTGGTTTAACGAGATCTCTCGAGTCTCTGCTGACTACCCTCCTTCAACATTGGTCTTGATTGCGGTCGCAGTCGAGCAGAGTAGTCGTTGCTGCTTGACGCTCATTCTTAGTTACTCCTTCACTCTACTTAAGTGAATCAATCACCTTGAACGTCCGCAGCTGGCCTGCCTCACCAGCTCGGACAGTCTGCTATTCTGCCATTCTTTCCACTGAACGCACGGTCCACCACCCCTTCATTCCAAGCTTATTCGAGATCTGAGCTCGAATTTCAATACATACACATAGCCATTGTCGAGGTTTACATCAGCCACAAGCCATGGCCTCTGAGGTGCGTGGCGACTCCAAGCTTAGTTGTTGATCTTGAACTTGCCTCTTACTCCTCACCCAGGTCCCACCTTTGCGCATCCAGAAGGGCAGCGGGAATGGCACGAGCACTTCGCCATCAAAGCTGCCCCGAGTAACGAATCGTCCGCTTTCTGAGCTGAGTCCTATGGCAATTCGAAGAAACTCCCCAAGCTTTCCGCAGGCAAAAGTGCGCCAACAACAAATCCACCACTGCGAAGAAGACCAGCTAACACGTCGTGCAGGGAAAGCTCTTTGGTAACGAGAACTCGCCAGCCGGATCTTCGCCCTTTTCTACGACCTCACCGCGTTTATTCTGGCAGGGTCGCGATCCCTCTTCTCCCGCTAGAGAAGTCACCGAAAGCCCTCCAATCTCTTCACCGAAAAAGCGATCTTCGATTGAAAATCTTAAGAAGGCTTCAAGGGTCAAAAATAGCAGCATGTTCGCCATTGAGCAAAGTAGACACTATGATCCGAGCCGACCTTCAATTCTTGACGGGCGTCCGCAGAGCATGCAGCTTCCTCGTCACTCTTCGCCCATTCGAACCTCAGATGCAGGTCGCAAGGAGAACCTCGCACCAAGCAATAATTCTGCATCTGCACGATCTCCATCGAAGGCGACCACTGAAGAGATTATTGCTGCAACACAAAATGTCCCACAACCGCTGTCACCAAGCAAGTTGAACACTTCGCCGGCCAAATCTTCACTCTCGAAGAAGACTGGCGCAGCCTTTCGACGAAGTGGCTTTAACGCGGAGACTGGTGTTTGGGAAGATGACGACGACGATGCAGACAAACAGATCCCTGCAGGTCGTGGGTTGCACCGTCACCATAAGAGTGTCACTTTCGACCAAGCCCCCCCACAAATCAACGAGTATGAGATGAGTACTCCTGCGCCCTCTTCAATCGCTTCAGGTTCACGTGAGGGTAGCTATGAAGATGACGAAGAGGACGATGAAGATGACGAACCTAGTTTTGAACGAGGCTCCTCGATGGACCATGATGATAGCTTTGACGCATCATTGGAAGACACCGAGAAGACACCGGTTGTTCTCCCCGAGGACTGGCGCTTCATGAGTCCAGATACCGCAAACACTGCCCTCGTGAATCAAGAGGAAGACGTGTTTGAAGATGAATATGGCAGTCCTGCGCCAACCGCTCAGCCTGGGACTGTTGCCAATCGACCTCATCAAATGAGTGCAAGTTCCGTCGATTCTAATGGACAGTCTCGTCCTCTTCCGCCTCTTCCTCCCATGATCACCAACCAAAGCAAGCCACGATCTGATAGCTTGTCTGGCGCATTTGAACGGATCAGCGTTGCGTCGCGTTCCCTCCCGACTCCCCCAATGGCTGCTGCCGTCTCCAAAGCCGACATTCAAAAGATGGGGACTTCCACTTCGTTATCTGGCGAGGATCGTCTACGTCTGATGGCACTTCAAGAGCAAGAACGAGAACGTCGCATGAGGCGCATGCCCTCCAAAGACACCAACCATGTTCATAGCCCAACCGCTAACAACTCCGGCTTCGAAGACCTGGAGCCAGTTCCAGTGCTGTCTGCGTCAAGAAATTCGACTCCACAGCTTTCGAGAGATTCAATTCTAGCTGGGCTCCGCGGTGAAGCTCGGTCTAATAGTCGAGAGAGTAGTGAAGAGGTCGCTGATCCGCCACAGCGTGATCTAGCCTCCTTGGATCCAGATGTCCCCATTCCGTCTATGGAAGATCCGACGCAACCACACATCAAGGAAGAAGAAGCCGAGGAAAATGATTTATACTCTATTCCTGACATGTACAATCGCCGTACTGTCTCGGATTCGGATGTGAGTGCTAATAATGACGATGACCTCACCAGCCAATATTCGCAGCCGTCGCTGGCGTCCTTTGCACCAGCAGCGATCGATGAAGATCAAGATACCCCAAAGGCCCAAACACCTGCTCGTGAGGCAAACTCGCAAGCCAACTTATCAGAACGTGTCTCGTTACCTGATTTCGCCGATTTCGGCAAACAAAGCAACTTCGATATGGGCCTCGCATCCTACCTAGGCAGCGACGAAGACAACCAGAAATCGGCTATGATTTCAACACCCGCAACGGATCTTCCCGATCTGGCTGCCCTGCGACAGTCAATTCAGCGCTCGTACACTCCGGATCTTCAGACCAAACAGCAATTCCAAAGCCCACCGAGCTTCAGCCAAGATCAGGTGGTGCCAGGCACTCCTGAATCCGTGGTAAGATATTCTGCTCCATCTACAGCAGTCCCAAGCCTCCCTGATTCAGAGGCCACCCATAACATTACAGAATCTCAGGCCGAGAGTGATCGCTCGCTCAGCCCATCAGAACCATCAGACACCGGCTCCGTTTTAATCAACGCCAGAGAAGCATCCCCTGTCTCTCCCGTCTCGGCAGAGTTTGAAGATACGGCTGAGTCAGTCATCAGCGAACCGACTAAAGAGCCGATACATGGCGGAAAGTTGCTCGACCCAGAAAGCAAGGAAACCGAAAATAAACGCGTTAGCAGTTTGGTACCATTGGATATCCCACGCGGCAGCTTGGACGATGGCCTTAGTCTGGGCCTCGAGAAAGAGTTCGACCGTGTTGTGGAAGCCCAGAAGGTAGAGTTTGAACTCTCTTTGCAGCGTCTCTATTACCCCTTTAACGGACGCTTTCCATCAAGTGAAATCCCCCGACTGGAAGAACGAAAGGGGACTAACCTTATGGAAAATGTTCCCCCTCTCCCCAAGCCTCGTGGAGCCCGTCCACCACCTGGCAACAATCTCACAACTGTCCCTAGCACAATCGTTGATGCAGAGTCATTTGCTAATAGAAGTGGTCGGCAACAGAGAGGCTATCTCATGAGGCAGAACACCAAAATTGTTGTTGCTAGTGAACGTGTTTCCCAAGACGAATGTCGGTCGCCCGGCATTCCTCCAGCGACTGAAAATGGCCTCCTAGGTGTGCCAATGGAGGCCAACCACGTCGTGCCTTCACCGCGCAAGACCAGTCAACCCACGTGGACTGCAGAACCTTGGAACGGCAGAATTCGCCGGAAGAGTATCCGAGTCGGTGGAGAAAAGGCTGTCAGCAAGAGAAAGCAGCTTGAGGGACCTGTGCCACCCCTTCCTGGACAGGCAAGCAACGCTCAAGAAGCTCTCGATGCAGTGGCCGAAGATGAACTCGGCGAAGAAGAGGAGTGGGAGGAAGGTGCTGAGCGTGGTCGACTTTTTGTGAAAGTCGTCGGTGTAAAGGACTTGCAAATGCCTTTCCCACAACGTAAGAAGTCCCCTCGTCCTCTATAATCGTCTTGACTAATTTGCGCAGATGAACGCACTTACTTCGCTCTGACCCTAGACAACGGCATGCATTGTGTGACGACTGCTTGGCTTGAACTTGCTCGAAGCGCACCCATTGGCCAAGAGTTCGAATTGGTTGTGCTCAATGACCTGGAATTCCAACTTACGTTGCAGATGAAACTGGAGGAACCCAAGATTGAAAGACCTCAGTCTCCGTCCAAGCCGCCTGCGTCGCCTAAAAAGCAAGGTGCTTTTGGCCGGTTATTTGGGTCGCCTAAGAAGAAGAAGGAGTCAGAAGTCCGGGCCCAGCAAGAAACACAGGCTACGAGACGGCCGGTGACGCCCCCTTCTGCTTACGAGCTCGTACAAGGTCTTGTTGCAAAGGATGGCTCATTTGCTCGTGCCTATGTTGCCTTGACAGAGCATGAGAAGAAGGCGTACGGCCGACCTTACTGTGTGGACATTACCTGCTTCAATGAATGGGCTCTCGAAGAAGTTCACACCGGCAGTTCTCGGAGCAAAAAGAGCGTCACTCAGCTTCAACGCCGGCCTCCCTACGAAATTGGCAAGCTGGAACTGCAGCTGCTATATGTGCCAAAACCCAAGGGAGCAAAGGATGAAGACATGCCGAAGAGTATGAACAGTGCAATTCGTGCACTTCGAGAGGCTGAGGACCGCCACGCCCAAGAGGCAAACATTAAGGACTTCGAAGGCTACTTGAGCCAGCAAGGAGGCGATTGTCCTGTAAGTGCCCTTACGATCAAACGGTGACTGCTGTTCAGACTGACCATTTCTAGTATTGGCGTCGACGATTCTTCAAGCTTTCCGGAACAAAGTTCACGGCCTTCCATGAAACAACCTTACAACCCCGCGCAACCATCAATCTCGCAAAAGCGACTCGACTTATTGATGACAAAACTGCCCTTATGCAGAAGGAGACATCCACAAAGGGTGGTGGAAGACGTAAGAGCGGGTTTGCCGAGGAGGAGGAAGGGTACATGTTCGTGGAAGAAGGATTCCGTATTCGATTCGGCAATGGCGAGGTTATCGACTTCTATGCTGATTCAACAGGCGAGAAAGAGCAATGGATGCAAGCCCTTTCCCAGGTTGTGGGACGGGGTGTGCAGAGTAGCTCGACCTCAGCCAAGGGCTGGGCTGAGATGGTCCTTAGACGCGAGAAGAAAATGAAGGCCGAGACTTCAGCCGTGCAACGTCCTAGAATGGGTCATCAGAGAACGGAAACGTACCATGCCAGTGGTGCACTCAGCCAGGCCAACAGCCCTGTCAAATCCACAACCCGAGAGGAGAGGCACAGAAAGACAAAGAGCATGATTATGTGAGTGAGGATGGTGATGGTAATGAGCATTATTCAACAATCGGAGTTTCAGGAAATTGTGTTTGGTTATGGTTGGCTGGATACATTGGCCAGGTCAGTATTGGGTCCAGGAAGCGTGTGTCTTGGGATGGCGGCTTTTGTGGGAGTATTGATATGGTGATTCGACGACACATATCTTCCTCATGGGCAAACGATTTCCATGTCCATACGGCACAGGCACAGAATTCATGAAGCAGATGAGGTCGGCAGACTAGTGACTGATCCTCGACGCGTGAAATGGTTGACGTGCATAAAAGAATTTCTCATAGTCTGGAATTTGCAATTTTTTGTTGCTGGCCATTCAGGCAGCAACTCTTCAGTACACCGTTCCATTAGATCGATGCTTGCCCTCGAGATGTCCATATAATGAGTGGCCGGCCAGTGGACCAAATAGTTAGCATGATGCTTCCCTGGTAGGCTCCGGCCACAACGTGTGTTTCAATGGGTTGAGACTCAGGTTTACCTCAAATCTATGTTTACTGTGTATGACAATGTCAAGAGCGTGTTGCACGGTCTTAACGTAGGCAGCCATGTGATAGGACCGAGACCTATGAGGGAGCCATCATGCTAAATATTTTGTCCCTGGCTCGGTGATCCATCCAGAAAATAATTGCTGCCAAACAGCAGTATGGTACGCGTAATGCCTGTAAGTCAATATAAGGAATGCAATGACGCTGAAGCCGAAACTCGACACGTAATTTACTTGCCCTGTTGAGGCTCACTTTGTCTAGGGGCAGCAACAGTTCCCTCAAAAGATGCCGAACATCGCATCGCATCGCCTCTATCTCGAAGAAACCACCCATGGCATTTCAGTTCTCAAATTCTCGCTTTCTGTTGCAAGTCAATTGCATGCCTCTGGGCCACTACGCGAGCGGCCACATTTCCGGCTCTCCGACCAAAGACTGCTCCTGACGTGAGCCCACTGCCTCCGGGATAGTTGTCGTAAAAGAGACCGCCCATCATCTCGCCACAGCAGAACAAGGAGGGCACTACCGTGCCGGTCCGCGCCGATATCACTTGTGCAGTGTCGGGGTTCACTGCAAGCCCGCCGAATGTGAATGTGATGCCGCATGTGACGCGGATGGCCATGAAAGGCCCTTGATCCAGGGGTAGAGCCCAGTTGGTCTTCGGCAGAGATAGCTTCAACGTTGAGGACTGTGTGGAGTTGCCGTCGAGAAGTGATGGATCCCATTTCTTGCCTCTGTTCTCGCTTTGGAAGGCATATACCGCTTGGTTATACGCGTTTAAGTTATCTAACAAGCCTTGAGTGTTCTCGAGTCCGACCTTGGAAAGCTTCTTGGCAAGTTCAGATAGCGTGTCTGCCGTGATTTGGTGGACGCGCTCTTCTCTGTACTCCTCCTGGCGCAGCCATGGTATTATTCGTTGGTCGAATAGCTGAAAGGCAATCTGCTGCGGTTGTTGGAGGATTGCACGGCCAAATTTGGCGTAAGTATAGTTCCGCAGATCATAGCCCTCGTCAACAAATCGCTCGCCTTTAGTGTTGAACATGAGCCCAAGCGGGTAGCCTGACTTTGTGAATTCGTTCGACACTTCTCGATCCCCCGCGTGGGCTGAAGCGTCCGCGTCCCATGCGACCGAGTGACATCCTGACCAGTTACCTGCGGTTTGTGCTCCTATATCGCGAGTGGCCGTCTCGATCGCTTCTCCAGTGTTGAACGGCGTGCCTCTCACTCTTACCAAGTCCCAATTTGGTCCAAGGTACTTGGCACGCCAGGCGGGATTGGCTTCGAACCCACCTGCAGCAAGTATGGTAGCTTCTGACATTATGAATTTCTCGTCAGCCTCCTCTTGCTGGACCACGACACCGACAACGTTAAGGCTCCCCGGATCCTTTATTAACCTGACTAAGCCGGTCGAGTAATATACGGGAATTCCGAGGCGACGGGCTGCTGCCTTATGGTCCTCAATCAGGCCTTTACCTCCATCCTGCGTCTTGAGGGCAAGGCCGCCCCAAAACTTTAGGCGTCCATCGATTTCATAAGCCTGGCGGTTGAAGGAGAGTTGAAAGCGAATACCAATGCTCTTGAGCCATTTGATGGTAGAAAGAGATTCACGTATGAGGATCTGGCTAGCTGCTGGGTCTGACCGCCCCTGGCAAACGCGTTGGAAGTCCGCGCTGAAATCCTTCACTGTGTATGGCTGGATGTCGATCTTTCGAGCTATGCTCTCGTCGACGTTGTTTACGAGCGGGAGCAAATCTCCAGCACCGTTGTGTATTGTCCTGTAAGCACCGGCCGTGAAGTACGAGTTCCCTCCTGCCCAGGCTTCTGGACACTTGTCAATCATTATGACGTTTTCCGCACCGGCTTGCCTTGCAGCGATTGCCGCTGAGAAGCCAGCATTGCCGGTCCCTACCACAAGGACCTGACATGTACGTGGGAGCCGCATACTTTTTTCCCCCACAAAACACAATAGCTTAATCTGTACCTAACTCGCAGAAGAAATTGGATTCAAAATGCTCAAGAGGCTTCGAGAGAAAGAAGCAATGACGAAGGACTCGCAAATGAAGCAAACGTCTGATCTTTAGTAGATAATCGATGATTCAACCCGCACTTGCGTCTTGGTCTAGGATGTTTTACACCTACCGATGTCATGCTGTGACGGGAAAGCGCCCGTTGCGTAAGTCGACCAGAAGCCAGCTAAGATTCATCAGACTGACCTAGAGTGCACCGTCAAGATGGAGAACGACATGGACAAACGGTATCTTGACTGCTACAGGGTGGAGTATATTCGGTATAGTGTGGGTTAAGGGAGAGCAGATATCCTCACCTGGACAGCCGAAGCTTAGGCCGACGGAGTGTCAAAGCCCGCACGGTTTGAAACGGACGGAATTGATCACTCCGTGAGCAATTCTGCAGAAATTTCCATAAACGATTCGATGAAATCTCATCTGAAAGTACCGGGATAACGGGATATCCTTCTAGGTTATGACCTATCAAATCGAGGCTTAAGACACAAGACAAATGAAAAAATCTAAGAGCGATCTGGGAATACGAGAATTCAATTCTGCTAGATGCGAAGGAGCTGATCACCCCTGACGGAGTGAAAATTATGCCGCCACTCACTATCAGATGGCCTTCCTATTTTAGGCCGATTCTCATAGAAATTCAGGAGCTCCGAGGCACCGTGTAGCTGAGCGGCGAGTCACGTCTTGCCCGATTTTATCGAACACGCAGTGCAACACTGTAAGCTAGAGTTTCAAGAGTCCTCAAGCGAGCAGGGACGAAAGGCCTAGCACAAGCGCCCGGACCACAGGTACCTGTGTTAGAATGCTTTGTGGTAGCACGGCGAATACTGGACTCCGGCCTGAAGGGTTGAGATGATTACTGGAGAGATTCTCGGTTATCCTACGCAGTGTATAAGCAGGTTCATTGTCAGCATACGCAACTTTGACGTTTGTTTGCAGCCAAGTCCTGCTGGTCATCATCTGGTAAGGACAATTTCGAGGTGATCCTTACATCGGAGTCAGGAGCACCGACCACTGGACGACGTGATTGCTGTTGCTGCGCTACCATCGACCCTCGTGTCTCTTGCGTACTTCAGCGCGATCGCGGAATCAACTACTCCGTTGGCGAAGGACATCTCGATCTACAGCCTGTTCTTCTTTGGAGAGTCTGGGGACCCCGGAGAACAATGTTGTACTAATTATTAGCTTTTCCTCGCTAAGAGTTCTGTCGGTTGGAGGTAGACCACCTTTGCTTCCCTCTTCATGCTCCTGGCACATCTCGACGCAAAGATGATTTCAGATCAACTGTTGAGATCCACGGACACTTTTTATGTTGTTATCGTCGCCGTGGCTGTCTTCTTTGTAAGGCATTACCTCTATCGTACCGACACTGCGTACATCAAACATCTCCCTTCGATCCCGGGATGGCCCCTCTTCGGCAGCCTCGTCCAGCTCGGTGAGATGCATGCCAAAACGTTTGGCGACTGGTCGAAAAGGTATGGGCCTGTGTTCCAAGTTCGACTCGGGAACAAGGTAAACAGCCTGCTCATGAGTAAAGATTTGTTGGTATTCTAATACTGACATTCCGCTTCCAGAGAGTCGTCGTCGCAAACACATTCGAGAGTGTCAAACAGCTATGGATCAACAACCAATCTGCTTTAGTATCTCGACCAACGTACCACACATTTCACTCAGTTGTGTCGAGCTCTCAAGGATTCACTATCGGGACTTCACCATGGGATGAATCACTCAAGCTCCGTCGGAAAGTGGCAGCGACGGCTCTCAACCGACCTGCTGTGGAGTCATATATGCCAATTGTCGATCTTGAGACGAATTTGATCATAAAAGACTTGCTCAATGACAGCCAAGCAACCAAAAGCCACGAGGTGAACCCTCGAGGGTATATTTGCCGCTTTGCATTGAATACAAGCTTGACATTGAATTACGGTCTGCGCATTGGAGGTACCATCAATGATGAGCTCTTGAACGAAGTGGTCACTGTCGAGAGAGAGATTGGAAATTTGCGAAGCACAAGTCACAATTGGCAAGATTACGTTCCCCTTTTACGATTGATTCCAAGCGGTGACGACAAAGCGAAAGAAATGCGTGTTAGACGAGACAAGTACTTGACATACCTCTTGGTTGAACTTCGAAAGCGCATTGCTGAGGGCACTGATAAACCGTGTATCACGGGAAACATCCTCAAGGACCCAGAAGCAAAATTGAATGAAGGTGAGTTTGTCGAGAGCCATTTTTATGTTCCGCCAGATTCAATTTTCAGACTTCAGCTGACCTTAAACAGCCGAAGTTCGATCACTGTGTGTTACAATGATTGCTGGTGGCCTTGACACACTCCCAGGAAATATCATCATGACAATTGGCTACTGGAGTAGTTCCCATGGTCAAGAGATCCAACGACGAGCATACCAAGAGATCAAGAAGGTATATCCGAATGATGATGCATTTGAGAAGTGCTTGGAAGGAGAAAAAATCCCCTACATTGTGGCCATGGTTAAAGAATCTCTGAGATTCTGGTCGACCTTTCAGATCTCATTGCCCAGAACCAGCATCAAGCCGGTCAAATACGAAGGAGCGACAATTCCAGCTGGCACAATATTCTACATGGTAAGTCTATCTCTGATTATACATTTGTAGACTTGAAAAATACGCATATGCTAATTCATGACAAGAACTCTTGGGCGGCAAACTACGATGACGCCCATTTCCAAAGCCCTTACATATTTAACCCCGATCGATACCTGAAGGAGGCAGGCGACACGGAAGCAGGGACTCCTCACTATGGCTTCGGAGCCGGGTCTCGAATGTGTATCGGCTCGCACTTGGCTAACCGCGAGATTTACACTATCTTTACCCGCTTGATTCTGTCTTTCGAATTCCTCCCGGCCGTGGATGCTGGAGAAGCTCCAATATTGGATGCCCTTGAATGTGGCGCGATCAAGACGGCCATGGCTCTCCAACCAAAACCCTTTAAGGTCAAGGTCAAGCCTCGAAATACGGAGATGCTCAATCAATGCATCAAGGAGAGTGATGAAAGAACAATTAACTGCTTGTGATGGGTGTGTGAATGTGAAAAGGATTTGGAGTAGACTGTGGATTACAACTCCTTGGCCTTCAGCGTCGGCAGAATTGTACTCCAATACGACTTATCTCGGAGGATCAAGACTTTTGTTGTTGTACTTCATTGGCACTATCATGACTTGGGTAAAAATGTCGTTTTCATTAGGTACGACCTAACTATGTGCCTACCAATTCTAGCAGAAAAAGCTAACCAATAATTGCTAAGTATATATAAGGAAGTGCTATAGTGTACCAGAACAGCCCAAACCTTCGCTAATCGAACGCCATATCACACTCCTAGGGAAGAGGGTTTCGGGCAGAGTTGGCACGGCCTTCAAGTGGAGTACGCCCAAAGCACTACCCCATGTCACACTCATCAAGGGGAAAACTGATGAAAAGAGAGAAAAGATGTATAAGAGACCTAAGAAAATAAACAGAGGAAAGACTGGGATGTGCTTTAAGAAACCCTCTCCTCCCCCTCCGAGAGTTCGCCAGACCATTCTTCTTCGATCCACGAGTCCGAACCACCCTCTCGGAGACACCTAGTTCGTTGACACTATCATGAAACTTACGTCAATATAACATCTGGCTTGTAACCTCCCAGCCACTGCTCCAAGCTCGCTGCCGACTCTTCGTACCAACCATGGATTGTAATGGTCTCAACATAGCCCATATGAGGAGTGAGGACAACGTTACTGGAACCGTTATCACCCCAGTGGTATGTCCTCCACTGGCTGTCTGCCGGTAATGGCTCTCTATCGAAGACATCTAGCGCGGCACCACGTATTTTGCCTTCTTTGAGACATTGCAGGAGTGCTTCTTCGTCCACCAGCGGACCTCTGGACGTGTTCACCAACATTGCTGTTGACTTCATCCAAGACAGTTCTTCCACACCTACGATTCCCCGACTTCTTTCAGATAGTACATAGTGAATGGAGAGAACGTCTACCGAACGAAAAAAGTCCTCTTTGGTCGTGGCCTTGGTGATACTACCTGAAGGTAGATTCATTTGAGACACTTTGGCCTCGACATCTTCACTGATGAGTGAGCTCGACCACGCGATGACCTTCATATCGAAGGCGAGAACAGCAGTCCTGGCAACCATCAGTCCCAGACGTCCAAAGCCAAGGATGCCCAATGTCTGTCCGGCCAACGAAGTTGCTAATCCAGTCTGCCAGGCGCCCTTGCTAATTGAGATGTGCCCTTGCGGGATCAGTCTCGCAAGCGCTAGGATGAGAGCCCAAGTATGCTGCGCTGTTGAGGAATATGACAGACTAGGAGCGTTTGGTGCAGCGTTTCGGTCTACAATTCTTTTGCCTGAGGTTCCAACCACCAAGATTCCTCTCTCCTTGCATGTAGAGATGGCGATAGAGGCGTTGAAGATACCGGTCGTCAGAATCAGCTTCAGATTTGGCAACGCCTCGATCACGTCGGGCGGGAGCGCAGTGCGCTCACGCATCGTCGAAATGATGTGGAAAGGTTTCAGCCGTTCAATCAAGGCATTTTTCTCGTCATTTCTTCTGGCTTCCAAGGTATCTGGGAAAGTGCTGATCGCGATCTTCGCACCCAGGTGGCCAAAGATGGCGGGAGCAATGCCTTGATAGTCATCGAGAATCGCCAGTCGCAATGGCGTTACTCCCTGAGACTCTTTCATGTTCGGGCATCAGGCCTGAGATATCGTCACAAGCAGTAGATGCATAGTTGTCTCAAACAGGCGCTCGAAGACTAATTATACTTGCTCAATATCTTCTCGCAAACCTGGCGTTGTGAAGGGCATGACGAGGAATCGTCTCCAATTGTGGCACAATACCGACAACTATCTCACGACGCTTTCGCTTTGCAGCCCCGAGCTTTTTCCATCAAGTGCTCTCCGCCGACGGAGTCTCATAGTCCGCGGCACTTGAAACTCCGCGGGGTACCACCTATCTCTAAGTAAATCTACGAGGGTGAGGACACGCACTGAAAACATGGTCTCGAATCGTTTGTCGAGTCATATTGCACTTGCCTACCTTCATGCTTACGTTCCCTAAAGGCCCACACGTCGCTCTCACAGATGCAGATCTGCAGATTGCCACCTTCTCAAGAATGTATTATTGACCAAGACCTGCAGTAGCATAATCACGAGATTTTGCTGACAAGCTGTCAAAGAGGGCTAGGCTTGCCATAAGGCTATAGGGCCGCCCATGGTGCCTAGCCCACTAATAGCCCATGTCGCGGAATGCTCCGGCAAGGCTAGCCGAACAAAATCCGATAGCACCCCTATCCCTAAGCGAGCTCGCCCAAAACCTGGTCCGCGCAAATCCCCAGACCTACGCACTATGCTGTCACGAGGATCTACTCGAGGCCTCCTCGAACCTTCCTCTTGACAAACACACTAATAGTTATCATCTGGAAGAAATACACACTCGATATGTCGAATGTACCGGAGAATCGCTACTCTTGTCAATTCTGCCAAGCGCGGAAGGTACGACTTGTGATGGCTGTAATCGAGCGCTTGCCTAACTGAAGCAGATCAGATGTAATCGAGCAAGACCGCAATGTAGTTCTTGCATCCGCCACAAGCAAGGTTGCCAGTACCAAAAACACCCGAGAAAGCCCAGGTAGGTGCCATACGAGTTCAAGTCGCCCCTTCTGCCTCGTCCAGTCGAGTCAGGACTCAGGCAAAACTCGATAGCCTAGGACTGACAATGCTTGACGACCAGACCGTCGAAGGCCTTGTTTGAGGCGGCTAGAGACGAGAAAGCTGCGCTGGAGGATTTCCTGCTCAGATTGAAGGAATCGTCACCTGCGGATGTTGTCAACTTATTGGACACAGTGGTTGTGACGGACGGAAAATTCAGATTACCTTCCCCTAGTGCGCAAACTTTGCAGCGCTCACCCAAGTCTCCTCCGTTCCCCATCGTTCATGACGCGAATGCACCGCTCTCACCTCCAAAAGAAGATCGAGGACGCGCGGTGCTTGGCGAGAATACTCAGCATTGCACCCCTGCCACCGATTCAGATTCTCATGTCGATGTCTCGTCGTTTTTGTCCTTTGATGAGCTGGGGCGAGCCCATGCCTTCGGTCCTGCATCCTCACTTCACAAAGCAAATCCCCCGGTTATAAGAGAAAGACCGCCAAAAGAAAGCATTAAACATCAATTGATAGCTAATGCGGCTCTCCAAAGACAGCAAGAATACGAAATTAGTCTTATGCCTGACATAGCTGGAGTCGAGACGGAGCTTGCGACACACTTACTGGATCTCCATTGGAACAGACAGCATCATACGTTCCTATTAACGTACCGTCCAGCCTTTACCCGGGACTTGATTTGTGGTGGTCCTTATGCCTCCAAGTTTTTGGTGAACGCGATATTTGCTTGTGCAAGCAAATACTCTGATCGGCCGGAATTGAGAGGCAACGCTTCGCTCCGCCAAAAGCCAGGCGACCGTTTCTTTCGCCGATGTGCTGACCTCCTTGCAGAGGATCATCTTTTTGCGCGCTCGGATGTTGCAACTGTTGCAGGACTGCTGCTCCTAGGCTCGACGTTTGTTGCATTGGGAGAAGTATCGCAAGGCTGGTTATACAGTGGAATTGCCTTTAGAATGATCTTCGATCTAGGACTTCACATCGAGCATGCACAGTCCAGCTATGATGAGGAGACTCTCGAGATTCGAAGGAGATTATTCTGGGGAGCGTTCATTTGTGACAAACTTCAAAGCCTTTACGTCGGGCGACCGGCTTCAATCGATCTCCGTCACTGTTCCGTCTCCAAGGACTTTCTGGACAGCTATGAGGAAAGAGAACTCTGGTCTCCGCACATAGATTTTAAAGATTCTCAGACCTCCAATCTTCGGTGGCTTCCGACACCAATCCATTCCGTCTCTGCCTTCACACAGCTGTGCGCCCTTGCCGAGTTGATGACAAGAGTTTTCGATTGCATCTATGTCATGGATCATCATAAGTCCATCACGAAATCGAAGTTATCAATTATCGACGAGGGTCTGCAAGGGTGGCTATCTAATCTACCAAAAAGTCTGCAAGTGAAGCCTTGGAGGGAAAGTGTTGGAGTTATTGAACGACAAGCCACACCAAATGTTATGAATTTGAATGCTATGTATTATGCTCTGGTTATTCTGCGACACCGACCCTTTCTATCTGATGGACATTTGCGCTCTTGGAACCTCCCGGCCGATTCCTGGAAGCAATGTACCGAAGCAGCAAGCTCCATCTCAGGCATCATAACTGCTTACAGGGGCTCATACTCTTTGAGAAGAGGCCCCTACATGCTCAGTTACGCCGCTTACGTAGCTTGCACAATCCACGTGCGGAATGCTGCCCTTGAGAATGAGCCTGGAGCAGCATCCGTCCTTCTTAATACGACACTAAGTGCCCTCGAAGACTTAACAGTCCCGAATCCCGGAGTTGCGGTTCCTTTGAATATTGTCAAAGATCTAATGAAGCGACATGGCGTCAATAGCTCAATTGGTTCGTAAATCGTTCCATCATAAGTTGCCAGTACGAGCTGATATTCAATAGGCGAAGTACAACCGAATATGTCAGAGTTCTGTCCACAATGGGATGATCTCGAATCTATCGATATGGAATTCGTATTACAATCGTTTGACGGTAATCAGTTGACTCTTAATGACAGTGGCGTGCTAGCGGACTTTGGGGGACAGAATGACTTGAGCGAGAACACGTTCGCATCGATGGGGTTCGAAGATTCATTATTTGGCTACATGTCTAAATACCAATAGGTCGTACAGTGAGACCATCGTTCCACACAAACCTCACGCCCTCAAAGTCATGTCAACGACTAGCTTACCGCCGTTGCCCTTATGATACTCTCCCACCAACTCATTCAGATCCTCCAATGCAAATACGCGCGTCTGCGCCCGAACACCATGGCGAGCAGCAAAATGCATCATTTCTTTCAACTCAGCGTGGGTTCCGATCAAACTCCCAGTCACTTTGATATCCCGAAAAACCAAGTCGTTTGGATTGACAACAAAGCCAGCCTGAGGGAAGCTTACCACGACACACAGCCCATGCCGATGCAGAAGTTTCATGCCGTAATCAAAGGCCTTCTGACTCTCAGGGAGAACAATGATTGCGTCAACTCCTGGGTCGTCACTCAAATCTCCATCTTTCGTTGAGAACTGATCTTTGAGGAGCTTCTGGGGATCTATTAATCGCGCGTCTACTGAAACAAGTCTTGCCAACTCAGTCGATTCATAATTTTCGACGACCTTGTTGATTATTGATAACGCTCCATCAGAAGTGTCGGTTGCGATGACCTTGGAGAATCCCATTTTGATCGCGAATTGCACGCCGAGATGACCCAGTCCACCTCCTGCTCCGATAATAGCCAAAGTTTCGCAGCTGGTGCCTTTGATACTGCATTCATATTGTGCTCGTTGAATTGCCGCGAATATTGTCAGGCCTGCACACATCAGAGGAGCAACCTCGATCGGAGTCAACGGGCTAGGAATCGGCTCTAGCTGTCGTGCATCAACGGCGGCATACTCCTGGAATCCGCCGTCGATCGAAACACCCAATCTCCCGGCCTTTTGGCAGAAGACACTGTAAGCCTCAACATCATCTTTCGTGTGGATGCATTCTAAACACTGTCCGCAAGGATGGTACGCTCGGACCGGAACGCCGATGAGGGTGCCCACGGCCAGTTTGTCGCGTAGATTCATGGGAATTTCCTCTCCAAGCTCCACGATCTCCCCAGCAAACTCATGGCATCCGACTCTCGGGAGTGTCGCTGGCGCCATTACACCCTGAGCATAGACGGCGTCGGTATGGCAGTATGACGCTGCCAGCACGCGCACAAGCACATCTCCCGGTGCGAGGCTCTTAGGTTTGGGCTGATCATTTGTGAACTCGTAGGCTCCGTTAAATGCTTTCAACACTTGAGCCCTCATTCTGTTCGCGATAGAAAAAGAGTCGAGGTGATGTCAAGTCTGGATCTATTCTCCTGGGGCTTCGGGCAGTGCGAATTAACGATAAATCATGGCAGTATCTGAGACTATCCCACTAGTCCATGCAAAGTAGCATCAAAATGGACCGGTGACAAACTCAATGAAGCTGGAAGTTTGAACGAACAGTCAATTTTTCTACGTGGCCAATAGGTATGAATGCAGGTTGAGATCTTCCGCTGACGGGGTTTTCTAAACTCGAGCAGCCCGATTGGTGGAATTTGAGCCTCCGAAGAGCGGAAAGGATGCAGCACTGGGAGTCACCGAGTAAACCCCGTCGAGGTTCTCCCTCAGATCACCAATGCCATAGAAAGCCGTCTCTGTAGCTGCAGGATTCTTACATGAGGCTGCAAGCACAGGCACTCATCTTCCGGATAGCTGACATTACTGGATTGGTAACGCGATGAGCCCATCCGATTACCGCGAAAAGGAAAGCGGGCTAAAATGACGGTTGATGGTCTCCGTTCCGGACTGTATACAATGGATACCATCAGTCGGAGGTGCTTCGAATATACTTCGAACGCAGAAGACCGAGATTCTGAAGCATTGAGGGAACGTATATCGATACATGTTTCTCGCTGACTGGCACTGCAACGATCTCGACTGAGACTGGAAGGGACTTGAAGGCCGTATCAAAGTCAGCCAACATGCCAACGATGGGAGGTATACTGCAGAAAGACATACCCTACACAGTGAGGCTCCACTTGACGTGCAGTGCTATTCTGTTGTATTTTGCTGACTCTCATAGTTTGCGGATTCCTCACTGCTTGAGAATCGCGCATTCATAGGTGGGAAATGGGTCGCAGAAGGTACCTCGCGGAAGTTCCCGGTCTACGGTTCGCATCAATCCTGCCCATAAATCAAGCGTAAGATGCGAATCTGACTCAATGGGCAAAAGACCCTGCCGATGACAAAGTCGTCTGCGAGGTAGCCGACCTGGGACGGGAGGACGCCGTCATGGCAATAGAAGCAGCAAGCTCGGCGTTTCAGTCGCATCGAAAGACCACCTGCCGACAACGTCGGCAGTTGGTTCGGAGATGGGCAGATCTCATTCGAGACAATGCGAACGATCTTGCTGCGATATGTACTGCAGAGCTGGGTAAGCCATTCACAGAGTCGCTCGTCACGGTGCGATACGGCATCGACTTCCTCGACTGGTTTGAATCAGCAATCGAGAGGCAGTTCGGAGACACCATCCCAGCAGCGAAGCCTAACAAAAGAATTCTGACTATTCGTCAATCTCAAGGCGTAGTTGCTGCAATCACGCCTTGGAATTCCCCAATAGCTATGGTCACGAGGAAAGTTGGGGCTGCCATTGCCGCTGGAAATACTGTTGTCTGCAAGCCGGCACCGGAGACACCGCTAAGTGCTCTGGCCCTGGCTAAACTCTTCGAGCGTGCAGGCGGTCCCCCAGGAGTGTTCAATGTGGTCACGTCGAGCGCCGCTAACGCCGTAGCTATTGGTGAAGCAATGACTCAACACCCTGCAGTTCGGCACCTGAGCTTTACGGGCTCAACAGCTGTAGGCAAGTATTTGCACGTCGAGTGTGCAAGACATCTCAAAAAGACGAGTATGGAGCTCGGTGGTAATGCCCCTTTTATCGTTTTTGATGATGCCAATATAGAGAATGCTGTTGAAGGTATGTCGACCCGGGCCCCGGTGAGTTGTCAGGGAGGCACCGTCTAAGCTATTACTTCCTGACAGGATTAATTGCGTCCAAATTCCGATCATCTGGGCAGACTTGCGTGTGCGCGAATCGAATATACGTACAATCTTCTGTGATGGACATGTTTGTGTCTACCTTGCAACGCCGAGTTGTTCAAGAATTCCGATTTGGTTCCGTTTGGGACCCTCAAGTGAACTTTGGTCCCCTATATTCGAAGAAGGCCTTTGGGAAGATAGAGCAGCAAATCAGCGATGCCGTATCGAAAGGAGCGAAGATACTTCACGGCGCAAATGCCTCCGACCACAGCGGCGAGCTAGGTACCAATTTCTTTCCTCCTTCCATAGTAGTCGGCTGTACGAAAGACATGCTGTGTATGCACCAGGAAACATTTGGACCAGTGGCCTTCCTGAGCACTTTCGAGACGGAGGAGGAGGTTATAAACGCAGCTAACGATGTTAATGTCGGCCTCGCTTCTTACTTCTACACCGAGAATATTGCACGGCTGTGGAGAGTGTCTGAGGCTCTGGAGGCGGGCATGGTAGGTGTCGGCGTCGGACTTATCAGCGCGTGCGAGCAGCCCTTTGGAGGCATCAAGGAGAGCGGAGTGGGCAGAGAAGGAGGAAAAGACGCCCTGGATGAGTATACGGAGGTCAAAAGTATTACTATCGGCTTGTAGGTGGTGGCACTGAGGTGGTACGATGGTTTGCCTCTGGAAGGAGTGATCATCTTGGAGTGTCTGGATACGTACTGTTCGTACCTAACTCGCTTAGCAGATACCCGGTTCGCCGGGCACTAGCACGTAGGCACGGAGCAGGTACAAACAGCCCAGCCTTGCTTACTCTCGGCCGAACCGTGCCTGGCGCAAGTGCCTAGCGACCTTGAACAGGCACCTGGGTTCGTTGCGAGAATAGTAACACGTGAATCTTCAACTTCTCCCGACTTTTTTCAACATACATACCGCATCATCTCGCTATGCACACTAGCATGTAACGATGGGTATCGTACGCACTATCGGTGTTGTAGTATTAAGCCTTTCATTTCTCGTCTTTGTTGCACTTTTCGGGCGACTCCCGGCCTTTCGGTAAGCAGCTTGACCTAGCTTTCTTCGCGATCTCGTCTTGACACTGGGCTCGCAGGAGGACACCTATTGGATTCTTACATAGGTTATTGTTGAAACACATCCCACATGCCATTGGCATAATCGATGAAAGAATTACCGGTCGACGCGTCACGCGCAGTCTATTCCGGACCAGTAATTATCTCATGAATGAAAAGCATCCTGTGGTTCTGGTATGGTCACCTTCTCACATGAAACTGGGGTTGAGCGTCTATCTCACATCTCTCTACAGATATTTTTCGTTCTTTTACAATTCGGATGCGAGCTCCTCTTTATTCCAGCGGCAGGAAGTCGACTTTCTTTTGGTCAATGGGCTATTTTACCGCCTTTGATAATCGCACCGCTCTGGTTCCTTTATCTTTCCAACACAACCTCTTCCAACATCACGCAAGATAACCACCGCTCGGCGATGTGTGCCTATCCGTATGACTTTGCTCTTTTTCATCCAGGGTACTTTTGCTCCACGTGTCAATTTGCGAAGCCTGCTCGTTCGAAACACTGTTCAATATGCAAGGCCTGTGTTCAGAAGCAAGACCACCACTGCATCTGGATCAACAATTGCGTCGGAAGAAACAACTACCTCTGGTTCAACCTTCTGGTGGTCAGCATAGCGTCACTACTATTTTACGGTTCCTATTTCGGCTTTGTTTTGCTTGATCGGAGATTACAAGATCGCTTCGTCCCTCCAGCCCTCACACGAGGAAGCTTTACTGCTAAACGCTGGAGCACACGGTTGACTTGGTCTGAGTACACCCACGCATGGACCTGGGCCATTGCAGTGGACCCACGCATCGGAGCCGTCACAATGTTGGCCTGTATGTGCATCCCTCTCGCACTGGGCTTCCTGGCATATCATCTCTATCTCGTATGGGCTGGTATGACCACCAACGAATCTGCCAAGTGGAGCGATTGGAAAGAGGACATTGCGGACGGCGTTGTTTTCCGTGCCGAGATGAAGAAGTTGAGGGAGACGTATCCTCAATTGCCCGAAGACGTAGAGCCTCGGGATGGAGAGGTCAGGTGGCCTACAGGCGTACGAGCCAAGTGGTGGCTAGTCAGGACAAGAGATGGGAAGCAACCGACTCAGAAAGTTCCTCGGGGTGGAAATGGGGGTTCGGGTACTGAGGTTGCGGCGGAGGAGGTGCCTGATGAGCGATGGGAGCGGGTAGATTCGATTGCGGAGGTTGAGAATCTTTACGACCTGGGGTTCTGGGATAATTTATGGGACGGACTGTTTAACCGACAGTGACGATTTGTTCAATAGAAGGACTTGCTAATGCCATGTCCAAAGTACGCTGACTCGGCAGAGAAGACAAGCATAGCTGCATTTCTCATTCACAGTGCTCCGCCGTATCATCATCGCATAAGTTGCCTTCGTAGGATTTCAACGCGGCTGTCAATGCGCCTGCGGCGAAATCTTTCGGAAAAGATCTTTTGGATCCTGAACTGCTGCGACATTGCATTGTGAACCTGGCAACGTCTTTCCTCCATCTCGTCTACATTCAGCGATAGTCTTTGATCGTTTCATCGCAGCCCTAAGACACTGTCGTGGCCATTATCACTATCGCCCCGAAAATTCCGGTACGGCACAATCACTTTTCATATCCCGCGACGGCAGCGACAATCTCAGGCATCTGGCATTGAGAGATTAGCGACGTCCTCGCCGTTAATTTCTTTGATTCTCTGACTCGTTTTTAATACCGTCGATACAGTCGAGATCGTTCGCCCTTATACAGCCAAGATGGATCACTCGCGCGACCCATGTCCCTGGGTGGCCCTTTCAGATTTTGGAGGAGCATTTTGTATGGGTGCTCTAGGTGGTATGTCAAGACAGTCTAACTATTCTCTCATATCTCTCACACGTCTCCAGGTACACTATGGCACGGAATCAAAGGATTCAGAAATTCACCGTACGGCGAACGACGGATAGGCATGCTCACAGCCATCAAAGCCCGAGCACCAGTCACCGGAGGTAACTTTGGAGTCTGGGGAGGCATGTTCTCTACGTACGACTGTGCCGTCAAAGGCATTCGCCAGAAGGAGGATCCTTACAACTCCATCATCGCCGGTTTTCTGACAGGTGGTTCTCTGGCAATAAGAGGTGGTTATAAAGCTGCCAGGAATGGTGCTATTATGTGCGCCATCTTTTTGGCCGTCATTGAGGGCGTCGGTATTGGTATCCAGCGGTTGATGGCCGAGAACACAAGACTCGATGTAAGTTTCAGATCTAAAGCGGGAGAGGCGCGAGCCAATATACTAAACGTTGCGCAGATTCCCCCTCCACAACCACCCTCAGAGTCTGGCCGTATGGCCGCGTGACTCGAAATGGCAGTCACTCCTCATTTCATTTGAGATTTCACTTGGATACGGGTTTTGGTAAACCACGCCTTGCGCGGCCTCGCATTCCTACTCATTTCTCTACTCTCCTCCACCGACAAATGTCGACTTTCTCAACATTAAAAGGTTCAGTCCAACTAAGCATAGCGGGCGTTCAGGCACAAACAGGGAGCAGTGCAAGAGTTCGAATTTAGACCATGGCATCAAACGATCAGGAAGCCGCGCATTCTCCGGAGAGGTAGTATATCGAGATGCAGATGCTACGATCTTCAAATCGCGATTGCAATGATGGTCAATGTTGAAATGAGGCCAGATGGCTCAATCAACGGTGTAATATAATGTACAATCCATGAAGAAATGCACAAAGCCCGATTCATTCCGTCGAGTCACTGGTGGAAACCGCCACGAGGCTGTGATGCGGCACCGTTGCGTGCTTCGCGAACCCGCCTCTCCGCAGTTCACGATCGTATATTATTTCATCCTCATTAGCAATTACCGACCCTTTAACCTTACCTCTCCCTTCCACCTCCGAATACACAAATATCCTTGTAGCGACATCATCTTTTTGTTTTCGTTCCCTCTAAAGTCCTCTCGGTTACTCTGGTCATGCATTATGGGAAATGCGGCTCAAAACCTGGCAGCCTTGATGAGTCGACATACGATGGACTCGAGAAGCCGCCTCGCGTGAAGGCGTCTGATATTGGATTCCATGCGCCAGAATACGTTCTCGACGATATCATCTCGATCACAGACCCTAGACTTATCTACAGCAATGTCCACGCTCAGCGAGACCGTCGATTGCGCCTGCTTATCCGCCGCTACACGAATCAGATTCAATTTGGCTGCAGAAATGTCAACTGTACAACTCCTACTTGCTTGAGCTATCGGAAGAGGAACAGTACAGTCCCATTGAGAAAATACACAGACTTGAGTGCAAGGACTCTGGCGTGTCAATTGGTGGAAGAGTACAGCCACAGTAGCAAGGACCCTGCTCTAGGCCTCTGCCAGAATGAGCCTGTTGTACCCTGGTACGAAGACCCGACGCTCGCAAAGAGAAGGAGGAATAGTCACGAGAAGCCGACATGCCAAAGGCAAGAGAATGGACATGCGCCAGAACCACTGCCTCCAGGCCAACGTATCAGAGAATCTCCCAAGGCTTCCCCGGTACGCAATCGTGCGCACCGTGGATTAAGTCAAGACAGAGTCACCGAAGTTGCAAGGCGTATCGAACAATCAGAAGGTGATTTGGCGGAAGGCGTGCCTGCAATCTTGAACGAGATTATCCCAGGGAGCAAGTCGGACAGCAAATCCACCAAGGACATTGAGGTCTACGTAGACGATGCTACCCCGCCACCAAAGCAACGGGACTACGCATCATTTACACAAGCACTGTTCGACTTGATGCCTCTACGGAATCTTAATTGGTTATCGGGAATCAATGTTAAGCACAATGCGAAAGAATCGGAGGTCGAGCTCTCTGCACAACGCCGAGAACCACCTCGCGTCGACACGCCCCCGGACGATGTCTCGACCACAGTGCAGGAAGCGAATAGCTCATCCCAAAATGGCATCAGTCGATCCCATTCATCAAAAAGCAGACTTGCATATGCTCTTACCACTCTAACTTGGAATACTATGGTGTGGCTACTCTCCGAAAAGCGGAAAGCCGACTCTGGATACCACGAGAACCTCGCTCCATTCATCAGACAAACCTTTTCATACTGCCTGAGTGATCCTGAGCGTTTGGTGAGGACGGTGAACCATGTGCACGACAGTTATCGTCTCCGTGGCCATCGGGTAGTAATGGACACTCCATCAAAATGGCCCGTGACACCAACCCAGACCGACGACGATGTGAGTGTACTTCTACTTAGTCTGTCGTTTATGCAGAGTCTTGACAACCGTGAGCTCGTCATGATGAATGTATGGACAGCTATGCAACACTGCTACTCTTTGCCATTATGGCTGCGACAGCGGCATTCTGGGAGTAAAAGCCGTTCTGGAAGCGCTAATGGTGATGCCAAATTGAGCAAGAGGCAACGAGCGTCTGCCAGGACAAACACGGGGTCTTCTTACTCCTCGATCCCTATAGCTCCTGAAATACCACGGGAGGTGAAACTGCTAACGATTCAACTTGACGAGCCCGAGATCTGTGAGCTCTGCTTTATCACCCTGGTGTTTCTGGTTTCGACAGTGTTTGACGTTCGCTTCCATGAGCAGTGGAGGCAGAAATCAGCCTTTCAGCGCTTTATTCTGGAGAGGGATCATGGGACCACCTTTCTATCTTTTCCAGTACGAAATATGATTACCTTAAGTGACGTGCTTGAGGCCAACGACATCCTAGAAGATTGGTCAGTACATCGACTAATCATCGTACTGATGGACATAATCAGTCACCGACTAGCCATAACGAAATGGGCCAGAACAGTGAAAAATCCAAGCAAGTCGGACAGCAAGAAGACCATTATTGAATCACTTGTCGCTCGATTGGATCGAACATTCCTCAAGGACCATGGGATTCCTTCCAGTTGGATTGGTACGGCCTCGATTGAGCTAATCCGGAATGTCATGCGCAAAGACTGGGACCGCTCTCCCATCATTCAACGATCAGGTCCAGTCGCAGGTGCTTTGGAGCTTTTGGCTGGTCTGTACCGGGAGAGACAAGAACTGAATCTTAGTCCAGATCTATTTTGGATGCCTTTCATTGCAGAAATCTTCGATGATATGACTATGCCAGCGGAATGGCTTTCCTTCCGCGCGGATAATCGACAAATGCACCTGCTGTCGTTTTCGTTCCTTTTCAGACCTGACATACTGGTCAAGTACTTCAGAGCAATCAATATCGCTGTCATGAAAAAATCTCACGAGGATGCGACGATTGTTTGCAACGACACCAGGCAGTATATATGGGCAACACTGCCGATTCCTATTCATGGCGCCAAAGAAGTCCTGTCTCACCTGAGACCTCATATGGCCAAGTACTTTGTGCTTACCATCCGGAGAGGTGATATCCTGAATGATGCAATCGACCAGATATGGCGCCGTCAACGGAGAGAGATTATGCGACCTCTACGCGTACGTATCGGCAAAGATGAGGGTGAAGATGGCCTTGATCACGGTGGTGTACAACAAGAGTTCTTTCGACTGGTCTTTGCCGAGGCGTTTCGACCTGACTACGGCATGTTCACAGTCGACAGTACAACAAGAATGACATGGTTCCAGCCCGGGTCGTTCGAGCCTCTGTTCCGATTTGAGGCTCTTGGAATTCTAATGTCCTTGGCGGTCTATAACGGAATAACATTGCCTGTCACTATGCCACTGGCTTTCTACCGAAAACTTCTAGGCCTCAAGGTCAAGAAATTCGAACATATCGTTGATGGTTGGTCTGAACTTGCAAAAGGGCTGTTACAGCTGGTAGAATGGTCCGATGGCGATGTTGGTGATGTAATTGCCAGGACGTATGAGTTTAGCTACGAGATTTGTGGCAAGCCTGTTTCGGTGGACATGCAGAAGATTGGTCGCGATGATCCCTGGCCAGCCACGAAGCTACGGCCTAGCAAGAAGGGCAAAGAAAAGACAAAGTCCACTTCATTCGAACTGCCGCTCGAGGGTGCACTGACGCCACCCTCGCAACCATCCCCGAACCTCAGCCCGTCGCTTCCGACCGCTCCGATCCTGAGCCGCACGTCCTCGATCGAAGTAAGAGGCATCTCGACTCCACAAAGCATCGATAGTGACCTGCTCGGAAGTCCAGTTGTCAGCGAGGCGGCACTTGTCACAAATGAAAATCGCATTCAATACGTCAAAGATTACATTCTCTGGCTAACGCACAAATCAATCGAGCCGCAGTATGAAGCCTTTGCCCGCGGCTTCTACACCTGTCTCGACCGCACCGCTCTTTCAATCTTCACTCCCGAGGCCCTGAAAGCCCTGGTCGAAGGCTATGCTGACATTGACATTGCGGGGCTGGAACGAAGCACGACCTACGACGATTACACGGCTGAACATCCCACGATCGTGGACTTCTGGCATGTCGTGCGCAATATGTCCCCGGCACAGCATAAACAACTCCTCGAATTTGTGACTGCAAGCGATCGCGTCCCCGTCAATGGGATTGGCAGTGTTACATTCATTGTGCAGAAGAACGGCGAGGAGGATTCGCGCCTGCCCAGCTCGAGTACTTGCTACGGAAGGTTGCTCTTACCCCAGTACTCGAGTCGCAAGGTTCTAGAGGAGAAGCTCACGAAGGCAATTGAGAATTCGGTAGGCTTTGGGACATTGTGAGGAGTTAATATAGAATAAACAAATGAACGTGGTCACGTGCTGCTTTTTTCGGTTGAATGCATGCATGCACGCGATAATATATAATATCTCGTCGCCTTGTGCCGGACAATTCATCACGCAGCGGCGAGTGGAGAAGGGAGCATCACCGATGCAGACATGTAGTATCTAAACTGGTTTTTTTGTGCTGGCGCTTTATTCCTTTCGCAGTACCTGTGTCCCATAAACCGCAAAGTAATGAATGCACCTTGCGCGACCTCTTCCTCTCGAACTTGCTCATTCTCACCTCAATGTGGGTGAGGAGGAAGGAGGTAAGGGTGTAGATGGAGTGAAAAGGCACTGCACTCCCGCGAAAATACAACCTTTTCTGAAAGGTGCAGAACTGAAGTGAGTTGACTGGCAGACGGATGTGAGCCCGGGCTTAAGTTTACATGTCCCGCGCAGTGAGAAGAGTTGACAAACGTGGTGCATTTTCTTCCAAGTGCAATGTCTTGGGAGGGGGCGGAAATGAAACGTGGAGTGAGAGTGCCTTGACTGCTTATTATTCAAGTTGTCTTCCTCGCAAGAAATAAAGAAAAACGTATTGCACTTGCAGATAGTGTAATGGTCTTTAGGAAGGGACAGAAGAGGAATGAGAAGAGCGTCCGCCGAGCACGACAGCAGTGGTAGTGCACAGGCATTTTCCCAATGTCATCCAAACGTCCTTCAAGTAGCGTGCAGATCCCTCTCTCGCCCCACCTCACACTCTCACTTCGGTTGAAACCTATCCAGATTTCTCACGAAGTCGGCAAAGAAGAGCTCCTTGAGGAAGATTTGCAGCCACATGGGAAATCCACGAAGGCCAGTGAGAACCGTCAACCTCGCGGGGCTGACCACCTGTCCACCACTCTCGCCCCGACACACTTGGGCTACGATGTCTTCGGCGACATTCTCCGGCTCCTGGATCTGCCAGCTAGGAATGCCGCCTTGACTCAGTGCGCCGTGGGCCATGGGCGTGCGGATCCAGGCCGGGAAGTAGCTGGTCGTCCTGATTTTGGGGGCATTGTGGGCCAGCTTGAGCTCCATGGCGAGGACTTCATGGAAGGCCTGGACGGCGGCTTTGGACATGCAGTATTCGCAGCTGGGCGAGGCACCCGCGTACGCGAACATGCTGGCTATGCTCACAACGTGTCCGTGATTCTTGGATATCATGGCCGGCACGAAAGCCAGGGATGTGCGCAGATGAGCTGTCAGGTTGACTTCCACCACCTGCTGGAAGTGTTGAATGCGCGTGGCGGCCCCCTCGACTGATTCCCGTGCGTATGCAGGCAGCAGAAGCAGGTCTGGCGCCGAGATGCCTGCATTGTTGATGACCACGGTCGGATCGCCAATGTCCTTCCGGATCCGCTCGGCGGCGAGGTTGACGATTTGCCAGTCAACCAGATCTGCTTGGAAGAAGGTCACATTGTCTGGCAGGGGCGCTTTCGGCTCATTCTTGTCCAGGACAGCGACTTTGACTCCGCGAGCCGAGAAGCTCTGGGCTATGGCCAGCCCGAGCCCTTGGGAGCCGCCTGTAACAACCACGATCTCTTTGGCGGGATCAAACGTCCTGTCGACGGTCCAGTTGTTGGCGGCTTTCCTGCTGAGCCACTTGCTCGATCGAATGATGAGGCCCAGCACCGTCAATATCCCTAAGGTGTTCTTGACTGTTTGCCCAGTACTGGCTGGAACCGTGCCGATGCTGCGTGCAAGTAGTGACTGAAAATGGTCGGGCTGGCGCAGAATGTAAACCAATGCCGGGAAGGTGAATATTGGTTGGAGCGCCAAAGCTTCAAAGGCCTGGTAAATGCCTTCGAGGCTGAGTCCTTTGGGCGCCATTCTCGTCAAGTAGAGGTTTGATGGCTCCGTATCTTTGTCCGTACCTCATGGAAAACGTAGTAGATTCTCAAAGATGTCTGGGAGGGTACCTGGCTATGTAGTTTCGAAAGTTTAACAGGATACCATGCTCACACCACACCTAGATAGTATGGGACACTCGCGTCGTGGTAACCCCGCGGGGCTTGCGCTCCCAGCTAGGGTGCCTGAAGCTGATCACGTGGCATGCCGTTGTGCTTTACTCCGCAGTATGGCCTATGATCACAGAAGCAAGGCAGCTGAATTTGAATCCCCATGCGGCATGACCAAATTGAGAATTCCGTACACCTTACCCAAATGTTCAGGTGACAGAGTATTCGCGAGAAGATCATTGATTTGTCGCCAAGCTTAGACTGCAGGTACCCGCGATTCGGAACCCCAAGTGCGGCGTACGGTTAAATCAAGGGTTGCCTGCGAAGGGGAGCTGCACCCCTGCCACCCCTAGTCTAATTTCTCTTTGGGAGCTCCTAGTAGGCCCGAGGCCGCTCGGCCCCCAGTGTTGGCCTCGTGGTGGCCCCTTAGCACCTAGCTAGCCATTACTAATGCTCCGAACGCTGTGTTAAATCAAACCACCGACACCCCAACTTGAAACCATCCGATGTTCGTCCACTATACCGACCTCGTGGAGCTTGACGAGGCCATGGAGAAGTATACGCTCCTGCCGCCACCGTACTGCGAGCGAGCAATCACTTTTGTGAAGCAATGGACACTGCACCCCCAAGTCGAAGTGCCTGCGAGAGATGTCGAGCTCAGAAGTTGCGATGCATCCGCTCATCACCGAATGACCATCTCAATCAGTGTGATAGATGTGTAAGAGCTGGCTTGACCTGTCAAACATGCCCTTCACTGCCTCCCGGGAGGCCTCGAATGGATCAAGATGGGGAGCAGCCCAGGAAGTCAACCAAAAAAAGGAGAGTGACATATTCATTTCCTCAGACTCGCCCAGAGTTCCAACATGACCCAGCGACACTACTTCGCTCTACATTCAGGAGCGATTCTAGCATCTATCCTCCTCCTGATGCTTTCTCGACCATGGCAGGAAGACCCACGATGCAGCTTACGGGCCCCCCTGTCATTCCGAGTGTCATGCCTGGGTTGAACGCCTCTACCATTCGGTTCGACGCTGCTCGACCCACAACAGATTCCGAGTTTTATTCTGTTGATACAACACCCGGCGCCGACTTCACGGCCATGCCAGGCATTGACTGGTCCGATCTAGGTCAATTTGGGGACCTGCCCGTTGCTTCTCCTGTGGACAAAGACCGTTACTACCTCGACAAACTTGCAGATTTGAACGCGACCCTTCTGAGATATGCGACAGAAATCGATAAGCCGGCACCCTCGAGTGCGAAAACAGCCACGCAGCCTATTCCACCGATGGGGACCGAGCCCGTCTTTCAGCGCAAGACCAACTCTTCTGCTCAAGGTCTGCCACATGAAACTGCCCCCGTCGGCCAAATGCTGGCGTTTCTCCGAGAATTCTTGAGCATCTTGAAATATTATCTTACCACCGTGCCCATCACAAGCGCTCCACCGTTGTCGTCTTCGCCCAACAATCGAGATTCCGACGATGACTTCGAATCAGCTGTCGAGGTTGAAAGCCCAGTCTCAACCGCTGAAACCCCTAATCACGGGCACGACGGTCTGCATAGAAGCAAACCTCTGATACCCCTGGTTTCTGATTCCGTTGGAGGACGAACGGCCCTTAGTTATCCGACAGTCCTCGCCCTCAGCACCTGCTTTGTCTCGCTCATACGCCTGTATCGTAACTGGCTACAAAGTATGCTTGCGATTTTGGATACTGCTTCCCGCCGATTGCAGCGGGCTATGTGTGCGGAACAGGCTACGGGTCCAAATGACGACAACCAGAACATGTCCGCGTCCTTCGTTCACCTCTTTAGCGACATCCCTGAGCTACTACCTGGTCTTCACCTGGATGGCTTTCAATTGACGAATTATCGTTCTCTTCAGATATCCATCTTCTTACAAGTCAGCATGGATTTGGTCTGGCGAATTGAGCGCGCGGTGGCCGCTCTTGTCAATGCAAGCTGTAATGGCTCACGAAACCGTGGTAGCAATTTAGCGATGCTAAAGGCAATGCTACAGCAAGAATCTAGGACATCTAATGCAGCTTTCTCCGACCGACAGCAGCGGAAGCTGAATGAGGGAGAGGATATTGGCTTTAAGTCCCTCAAGGTTCTTGTGAGGAGAATTCGCAGAAACCTCCGAAGTAACGTCTGCCTCCAGCTAGAGGAGGGCATGCCATACGCAGACCCGGACAGCTTTATGTTCTAACGAAGAGGAATTTTGTGCACACAGCTCATATTATCTATATGAGTGGGTGTCGACGTGGGAGTGACGTTTCGATATCTCTCTTCAAAGTCCACAGCCATATTCCACCGATAAAGCCGTCCGGAGATACGGTGATTTCGAAGCACTCGAATGATATTGCACGATGCCTCTCTTGTGGGTTCCGGCCACAATGTGCGTCTACATATACTGAGTCCTCAATTGACCTCGACTCATCTTAGTTGTACATGGCAGTGTTAGTAGCGTGCTCCGACAGTCTCAAGATAGGCAAATGTGCGTTGGTATTGGAGCCTACTAGAGGAGCGCTGTACCACCAATCTTGTCTACTGGGTCGGGGCCTAGATGACACTCTCGGTGCATTTGAGCATTGGCGTGGATTTCCAATTTCGGAGCATTTGTTCACTCATGGTAACCAATGCTCCGAACTCTTGCACGATCTTTAATATCATAGCCTTGACAGAGAGCCTATGTAAGTCAATGAATCCCTTCCAAATGCTTTACTTTGCTGCTTTACGAACACCTATACTTATCTCCGTATCGAAACAAATAGATTGTGACCATTTACAAACCTATGACTAGCGTTCACCCACCTCCTCCCATGATGGACTCCACAAGCCCACGAACCGGTGCAAATACTCCCCCCACATCAGCTGATGTCGAGCTTTCTGAAGCCGAGTACAGCAATACATCAAACAATCTCAATTTGAAGGAGGTCGAAGCGACAGTTCAAAAGGCGGTTGATTCGACGAAAGATATGGACAACTCATTCAAGAAGAGCCCAAAATTTTGGGCCATTATGGCGACTCTGTGTGTCGTTGGCCTTCTGGCTGCCTTTGAAAACACCGTGGTAGCAACATCTCTGCCTTTTATCGTGGAGGAACTTGGCCTGGGGGAAAATTATATTTGGGTCACCAACGCCTTCTTCCTGACAAGGTATGTACACACGCAGTGTACCCACCAGATTGAGACGAAGTGATACTGAATAGTCCTTCTCAGTGCCGCAGTACAGCCCTTATTTGGCCAGTTGGCTAACATATTCGGCCGGAGATGGCTTACAATGGCGATCGTGGCATTTTTTGTCTTTGGAAGCGGTTTGGCCGGTGGTGCAAACAATGCCGCCACCCTCATTGCTGGCCGCGCTGTCCAGGGAATCGGCAGCGGTGGCATCAACATGATCATCGACATTATTGTCTCGGATCTTGTCCCGTTGCGAGAGCGAGGGAACTACATCTCCATTGTTCTTTCTGTATACTTCATCGGTATGGCCATCGGCCCTCTTCTCGGAGGAGTCATTGTCGACCACACGAGTTGGAGATGGGTAAGTTCGTCTGCTTTTTTCTGTCCATGGAATTTACCCCGATGGTAAGCATCAGAGTAGCTGATGGATATTTGCTTCAGGTATTCTACCTCAACCTCCCTGTTGGTGGCGTGGCAATGGTGATGATATTTATCTTTCTTCGTGTCAAATCCAACAAGGGGATGTCGTTCGCCCAGAAGATGAAGCGTATAGACTACATCGGCAACGCGCTTCTGATCGGCTCAACGATCTCGATTCTATACGCGCTCACATATGGCGGTGCAAAATATTCCTGGTCCCACTGGACCATGATATTCACACTCATTGTCGGCTTGCTTGGACTGTGTGGTTTCATGCTGTACGAGACCACCAGATGGGTCAAGGAGCCCGTCATGCCGCCGCGCCTCTTCAGCACCAGAACCTCCACCATCATCTTTGCAGCCACGTTTCTGAACTCGGCGCTCCTCTACTGGGTCCTGTTCTTCTTACCCGTCTACTTCCAGGCCGTGTTGCTCGCCTCACCGACCCGCAGCGGCGTGTACCTTCTCCCCATCATTGTCGTTGCGGTGCCCACCGCCGCCGTTGCCGTCCTGCTCCTCTCCAAGTTCGGCCGCTACAAACCGCTGCACATGTTTGGCTTTGCCGTTTCCACGCTCGGGCTGGGATTGTTGACCCTTCTGGACGACCGCACCAGCACGGCTGCGTGGGTTGTTATCTCCATGGTGGCCGGTGGTGGAGGCGGCTGGGTCCTCAACACCCTCCTGCCCGCCGCGCAGGCGTGTCTGCCCGAGAGTGACCAGGCCGCTACCACCGCAGCTTGGTCCTTCACCCGCTCCTTCGGCGCGATCTGGGGCGTCGCCATCCCGGCTGCCATCTTCAACAACCGATTCGGCCAGCTGTCCCACCACATCCCTGACCCGGCCGTGCGGGATATGTTGACCCACGGCCGCGCGTACGAAAATGCGTCGAGCGCCTTTGTCAAATCCTTCCGAGGCCCGATCACTAGAGCTTTGATTAACGTGTACTCGGGCGCGCTGAAGCGCGTGTGGGAGATTTCTATCGTCTTCGCCGGACTAGCTTTCATCCTCTCCACGTTTGAAAAGGAGATCCCGCTGAGGACGGAGCTGGAGACAGACTATGGCCTGGAAGAGAGCAAGGACAACAAATCGCAACCAGATTCGAAAGCTTGAAGGAGGGCCGCCGAGCCGATTCGCAAAATAAAAATGGCAGGGTTTCCAATAAGAGTCGTGATACTCCCTGGGCAAGTGACGGCGCCAACGCGCATGTATGCGTGTTGAAGACTGTCGGAACACGCCTTTGCCTCTGTTCTGCGCATTTAAGATAAGATTGAGGTCAATTTGGACCTCAAACATCCGGACACCAGCGTTAGTGCTGGAACCGACCAAGGACCATCGTTGCATCCTATCTTTTCAACTGGCTTTTGGGGTGGCGGGGAGATTGATACGAGAGCACGACAGGAGGCGACGGCCTCTGGAGCCACCGTGGGCGCTCTTACGTCCATGGCCGGGCGGTGGGGTTCGCGTCAATCAATGTCTTTACACTGTGTATAGACGTCGGTAGCAAAAGTTCAAGATAAGAGCAGATCAAAAGACATCTCAGCATACTCGTAGTGGGAAGTGTGTGGTATTCAAAAGTTTTGTTTTCTTTCTTCCTGGGGTTTCTCTCTATGAAAAAAGGGAGCAGGTGTAGCAAGTCGTAAAGAGTAGAGTAGGAATTCAGGATCAATTCTTCCTATCTATGATCCATGTCGGAAGTAGCTCCGTCAACGAGCATGTGGTCCTCTCCACCACTCCTCGCGCCACCTCCATTGCCATACACCGCCGTAGGTCCTTCGACCACGTTGTCCATGTCCATCATATCCATATCGACATCGTCATCTCCATGTACATGACCTCCATGCCTCTGCTGCAAGCTAGGATGTGTCTCACCAGCACCTCCAGTGGCGAAAAACTCACGATCCGCCTCATCGCCCTCAAGCATCCAGATACGAAGATCACGGTCTTTCCCGCCGCTGACAAGGAGGCCTCTACCTTCAGCCGTGTGACCGAAGTCGATGCTCAAAACGACGTCCTTGTGCGCAGCCTTTCCGCGCCAAAGGATGTCCTTGCTTGTGATGTCCCAAACCAGGATATCGCCATCTTCGCTGCCGGAGGCGATGAATGCTTCGAGACGTCGTTCTTGATGTTCGCCCATTCCTTCCTCGTCATGCATCTCCTCGCTATTGTGGGTAGGACCAGTGTATGGGTAGGAATAACTTCCCACGACGCCGGAGAGACTGTACTGGGAATTGACGTGACCTTGGTACGTCTTGACGCAGCGGCCCTCGATGTAGTTCCACAGCCGGACGCAGTTGTCGAGCGTCCAGGCGAGAACGAATTTACCGTTCGGGCTGAACCTCACGCTGGTGACGGACTTGCGGTTTTCGTCGACTAATGTTCGTAGGCATTGACCCGTGCTGGAGTCCCAGATCCGGATCAAGCCGTCTCCGGCGCAGGAGCAGACCATTGTCCCGTCACGTAGGAAGTCAACACCGCCCACAGGGTCAGAATGTGCAGGGAGAGTTCGCATGACACGTCCTGAGCGCACATCCCATAAGAAGACCGCCTCGTCGTAGGAGCCCGATACCAGCATGTTGCCTTTTGGGCTGAACGCCAGTGAATAGACGTAGTTGCTATGGCCTGTGAGTGGAGAGGGTGCGATGGGGAAATCGGAGGAAAGAGGGGACCACAGGAGGATGGATTTGTCGTCGCTGGCCGATACCAGTGTATATGGCGGACCAACAGGCGACCAGGAAATCGCGTTCACTCCCGCCAAGTGGGCACGCAGCGTGCGTATGTGTTTGAATTGTGTTGCATCGTTGGGAGTTGGGTTCGCGGGTACGGAGTAGATGTTGATTGCATTGTCTGCGGAGGCGGTAGCCAGGAGGGTCATGTCAGGAGAGAACTTCAGGCATGTAATTCCACGGGCGTGGGCTCGCGAGATAGTCAAAAGAGGTGCGAACGTCAGGGATTTTGGCTTCTCGCGAGGACGTGAGAGGGGTGATGCTGGAGGGAGCTGGGAGGCAGACTGTGAGCGTGAACGGCGTCCCGGCGGGGGTGAGTAGCTGTCTGATCTTGACCTTGACCTTGAATGTTGTCGTGTGCGCGACCGATCTGGCTGTTGCTGTTGTTCGAGGGCCGAATCGTATGCTGAACTTGCGGACAGACTCCTGCTTGTCCGTCTTCTTCTGTCTCTGTCTCGAGAGCGACTTCGAGGTGATCGACTTCGATCGCGGCGCGGGGTATCATCTCGACTGTCACCCCTGCTACGCGAGCTAGAGTATCCTCTCTGCCTTCCCATATCTCGTCCTGCTGAGCGCGTCGATTCAGAATGGCGGAGGGCTGGAGGGTGGGCTCGCGCGGCATCGGTCGTGGAGTTTCGGGATGAGGAAGAATCTGCACTTGATGTGCGCCTTCGTTTGGGTGGAGGGTATCTGGTGCCCTCCATGGCCAAGATGGGGAAGAGTTCTTGCCTTGCCTGCAGGTGGGGGAGTGTGCACGACCACAGTCTACACAATTCAATGGCGATCCAGATATTTTTGACCGCGACTGAAAATGCAAAGGTGGCATATATGCCAAGGACTACGGCAGGGCATGTGAGGCCAGGCATTCGCCTACCATATTCGTGAGGGTGAGGTTGGTTGCAGATAGGGAGAATAGCCCTCAGAGGGAGATCGTTTTCGACAAGCTCTTCTTCATATGGATGCTGGGGCGTGTAACTTGAATAAAGGCGGAAAAGTGATAATGAAGGCTGTCTGGTTTAAAAACTGTCGAAGATGCTAACTAGGGTATCACTCGCGCTCAAGCACCCGAAATTCATGAAACGCCAAAGTCCATTAGAAGTTCAAATTCCTTCCTCAACACTGGGAAAATGACAACAAAGCCACTGTGAGGCCACTTCTCGCATCTTATGGCATAGTTATCGCGACTCTGATGCTCTCCCATCAGTCCTTCTGGTTCATCAGAATCCAGACGACCACGGTCAAAACCATCATCCCCGCGGACACCACAAAGCCAATCCACCCTACGGCAAGGCAATATGCCGCGACACTGAGGCTCATAAACACAAACGCCAAACACTCCAACAACATCAACCACATGCCTCCAAGACCGAGCACCACAATACCGAATACGACACCCCTTTCCCCAGCTGTCCGATTCCCAGCACCACCTCGCCAGGTTTTGTACCCGCGTTCAAACGCATCCCGCACATGGCGACGGTGAAAAATCAGTCCGATGGAGACCAAAGTCGCCGTAGCGAGTGAGAGAGTGAAGAAGAGCCATGCAAGGGCAATGAAGGTTTGAATCTCGGAGAAGTAGCGATGCGGTCCCCCAAAGATACCAATAGTGCTGGTGAAGGTAATGAGCGAGCCGAAGGTGGAAAGTATGAATGTTGCTGGAAGGAGTGCGTCGAGAAAGCGCAAAGCCGGTGGATCAGAGGGATCGGTTGCCATTTCGAATTGCTGCATCGAGGTGAGTCTGGTGAGAGATGAGTTCTAGTCGATGGAAAAAAGTCGCGGTAGACGATTTTCCTTTTTCTTCTTATGCAGTGCTGAAGACAGGCGTACTGGTTTGCCGCACGAGCGCAAGAGGCCCAATGCTTTTGCAACTTGAAAGAAGAGCAATTGAACGAAGTTGTGCGTGATCGTGAACAAGTCAACTAGACACGTACCACAAGAACACAAGTGGGAGATCAAACTCCAACTCAAAAGATAGATTGCCTTTGTTCGAAGGATGCCTGTGTACAATTCCCTAGGCGAAACAGCAGAAGTTCACACGAGGCTCACATCAGACCTCACTAGTGACCCGCCCGGTTCACTCACCAGAGTAATTTGTAACCATATTGCGAACGTGAGGCAGTGCGGGGCTCGATTGCAAGAGCCACGCCACGATCCGAGTTCCAGGCGTTGCGTGTTTCAACGCCTGTCGGGACGTGATGCACTGGGCAGAAAACAGGATTTCGAGACGCGTAGTGATCGACAACCCTTGACAAACTTATCACATGAGCATGCGCAGCCGGGCGCTGGCAATGGGTCAGGGTCAAGGGTAGTAAACTCGACGAATAAAAGCACAGCCGCAGAGGACGTCGAGGTACTCTGGGTTGATGCCTGGTGCAGGTACTTTGGCAGGGCAATGAGAAGGACGCGAGGATGGTGATGCAGCTGGATGGATGTAATTTCAAATGATGCCAGACAACCGAAATGGGACGAATTATTTCGGCAGATGGGCAGAATTTCTCATTTTCCTCTGCAAAATTTCGGCATCCTACATACGTCTTTAGGATATTTTGATTTTATTTTCTTTCGGGACATGCCTGCCCGAGACTTACACGCACCGATCTTGGACGCACCTCAAACCGGCTCGCCGGGCAAGTGCTCTCCAACACAAGCAGTTGGACAAATTTGAATTGCACCACAGTCAATTCGACATAAACACTGACGTACAGACTGACATTGCCGCGGCGCCTGTCCATACCTCGTGACAACAATCTCCTTCGACGGACTAGTCTCATCTCGCAATGAAAGTGTTTAGAACTAACGAATGGAGACATAGGTCCATGGCTTCGGAGAACAAATCTAGCTGCCGCTGTGGGTGCAGTGGAGCCAATGTTCCCCAGGTTGCTCTCCATGCAATGGATGCAGAAGAATGAAGTGGTCAGAACGCCGCACACGACAATCCCGGTAGTTTTTTCTATCTGGTTGACTGGGCTCAAAGATCCTCTCTACCACCTACATGCTAGAGCGAGGGCCTAGGGTTCATTTGGCCCTTACCAAAGGCAAATTTCACCACCTCATTGGCAACGCCCCAAGAGATGGCATATCCAAACCCTTCAGCCCCATACGCATGGATGATCCTCTTTCCATTCAAGTTTCCCTTCATAGGTTCAACTTCGAGTCTCAGGCCTCCATTCCTGGCCGGCCGTCTCCCAACGATATCCCGAATGACGTCGAATTTACCCTGAGAGTTCAAAATAGGAGGGTACATCTTCGCGGCCATTCGCAGCAAACGTTCTCTTGTATCAGGACTAGGCTCCGCAGTCCAGTCGTTGGCATCTCTGGTCCCTCCGATAATGGTGCCCCCTTCCAATGGTCTTGGAATGATAAAGGTCCAAGTGCCATCTGGGTTCACCTGCGTGATGTGCCGATCACAGGGATTTGCGACCACGCAGGTTTGGCCTTCCAAGGACAGGGAATTATCAGTAAACATTACAGAAGGTGAGATTTCGCGAACCTAGGATCGGAATCAACTCACCTCGAAGAGGGAACACGTCAGGGTCCCCAAATCCAAAGCCAGAACAATTAACCACCGTTTTCACATTGTCGGAAAGAGAAAATGCTTCCTCTGCACGAACCAGTGTCCTCTTCAGAATCTTCCCACCTCTCAACCGGAATCTCCTAAGAAGGTAGGCACAATACACAGGTGGATTCAAGCCCCATGTCTGGTACTTCGCACCAAAGGTGATGCCCATGTCCTTTGGAAATTCATGACTTGCCAACAACCTGAAGCCATCTGCTTGCCCGTAACCCCCGCTCAGATTGATATGTGATTCGGACGGAGAAGCTATAAAGTCATACCCGTCCTTGAATTCCACGCCGCATGCTGGGTCTTCTGCAGCTTGGGAACGAAGTATAGCGTTTGTAATACGAGAGAACTCGCTACGCTGAATCTCAGAAGGCGTCACGGCGGGGATCGGTCTTCCCTGAGCGCCTGCCCAAGGAGACGTATAGTGAATGGATTCGTCATGTGGCCAGTCCCTTGCCACAATCAGGACTGCTGTGTTTGGTTCAACGGCCTTTTGCAGCTGGATCGCCGAAGTGAGGCCAAGAATGCCGGCTCTGCTCGAGGAGATAGGAGGTTAGCAATTTCTCCAATATAAATCGTTACGTTCGAAGACAGAAACGAGGAAATGACAATAGACGAACCCGATAACGACAATTGTTGTGCCTTCAACTGACATGGTTACTTGGACGACCAAAATGACTTACAATATGTATCTTCACTGATGCAACGCGCACACCTTTATATGAACAACCTAGAATTTGCAAGCAATTACACTTTCATGAATTCCTTCGTGCTGAGTCGCTGATGCTACCTGTGCTATCAGGGATAGAAGGACTGTTCAAAGGGCGTGGCAGCTGGAGAGGGGATGCTCATCCACGTGTACATTTTTGGAGCCCGGCCATTTCCTATAGTAGCCGTATTCCAACCGGTCTCGCCGATATGGCAGGAATGGGATGGCCAGGTCGATCCGCTACCGTTAATTGGATTATCAGCACTGCTGCCTTCAAGGTCATGGCCAGTGCCGATCTAAGCAGGTACGCCCTACGCGTAGATTGATATCGGCAACGGCGGTCCGCGTCGGCCGACTTGGCAGACTACCATGTAGAGTAAAGTACTACACGGTGCTGCTGTCTCTCGTACTTTTATCTCTCTTCACTTTCCTCTTCATCCGTCTTCGGCAGACGCTCTTGCCCGTGCCACCAGCTAGAGTGTCTTCGGTATTGACTTCCCGGTCTTCCAATGAATACAGAAGGGGAAATCGTGACCCTGTTTAGCCAGGATATCGGGCCTAGCAGGACACATCCTCGTCCCTTCAAACGTCCTCGAACAACTCTGGCATGTCAGCGTTGCAAGCTGCGAAAGCAGAAGGTGACGATTCAATTATACGGAAGAAGTTCCGAAAGTCACTGACGATCGTATCGTGCTAGTGCGATGGTTGCCAGCCCGCATGCTCGCCATGTGCGAGAGTTTCATCATCATGTGAGTACGTTGCCTCCACAGTCCCGAAGCCCTCGGAACAGAGGATGTACGTCCAAACTCTCGAGAAGAAAGTAGCCGAACTTGAGATCCGGCTCAGCCATGCCGAAAGCTCACTGAATGACAAACAATCACCTGAGACACCTGGAATAGGAAGCATAGCCACCGAGAGCTCATTGTCCAGGACGATCCGTGACCTGAGTCTAAATGCAAGTGGGTCCACTTATCTTGGAGCGACGTCCAACATAGCACTAGCTCGACTGTTGGAGCCAGTTTTCGAGAATGGTCCCGGGGGAGGTTATGTCGTTCGCCACGGCACTGAGGAGCCTGAGCATATTTCCCCTGTCGTTCGAGAATATCCAACAAGCACCAATGAAGATGTTCCAGATACCTCTGCATTCTCTGGGCCGAGTGTGGATAAGCTATTCAAGGCCTACATGGAATACGTCTCGTTACCATTTCCGATCGTCCACTCCAGGAAGCTTAGGGACATGCATGCGAGACGAGCGAAACCGAACGGGCTATTCGAAGTCTGCATACTCCATTTGCTATATGCAATTGGTGGGGCTCATCTGGCCTTAGTATAGTAGCTATGCTCTATAAGCTAGGAATACCGCTAACAATCCCTTCTAGCGTGGTGACAAAGGGAATTTCAACTCGGACGAGCACTATGAAGCCGCCATGAGGCACAGAGCCAAGATCATTCGCTGCATTGATAGAAGATCAATAATTTATCTTACATTGGCCACGCTGTATTGCATGCGCACACCCCAAAATCCAGGACCTTGGTAAAAAGAAGCCCGCATCCTCCCATGCTTGCTTGGTTAATACGCTGACAACAACCGTATACGGCAAAAGGACTATGATCGGATTAGCCGTCAAGCTCTGCGTATCACTCGGGCTGCACAGAAGACAGGCCGCATCCAGTTTCGATCTCGGACAGGAACTCGATAAACGCCTCTTCTGGACATGCTACGCCCTAGATAGAGACATCAATCTCAGTATCGGGCGCCCTCCAACTATTTGCGACCACGACATCGATTGTCCAGTACGTGCGGCCAGACCGTTGCGAAACATACTAATGCTGACTGATTGGAGCAGCTTCCTTTAGAAGTCAACGAGGACAGCATCAACCCGCAAGACTTTGAGGCAGCGTTCCAAAGAGATCCCAAAACCAGTGGACCTTGCGAGCCCCCAACCACCCTTAGCCACTTTCTCCACGTTCTTAGATTAAAGCGAATTGCATCCGAAATCCAGCACACAGTATATCGCGTCGATCAGCCTGTCGAAAATTCAGAAACCATCACAAACGAGTTCCTGACCAAGCTGGACAATTGGAAACAGAATATGCCAGCCGAGCGGACTCGACATGATAGACTTGGTCAACCCCATTATGAATTCGACACACCGTCTTGTCAACATTGGCGAGACAGCTATGTAAGTATTTGTGATCGACAAAGATTGGTTACTACCGCATCTCCTGCTCTCGTCAATATGTGCGAACCACCATGCGTAAGTAATCATGAACTAATGAACATCATCTGACTCCCTGTTTCAAAGCTGATTCATTACAACACTTGCACTCGCTTCCTGCTCTTCCCGTATTTGGCCAATACTGGCAGCGGTCACGTCAATCCACAGTTTCTCGAAATTGGCATCGCAGCATGCCTGGGGGTCTGCAGATCTTTCAAGCAATTGCATCAGCGTTCTATGTCGGTTGCTTTTTCTCCTTTGTTCATCATGTACCTGTTTCTAGCTGGTATGTCATCCGTCCTAGGTGCCTGAGAAGAAAACTCCATTTAGATCGAGGGCCATGGGGTTTCCCTGGTGACTGATATTCACATGACAGGTCTCACATTGGTCTACTGCTTATGGAACAGCCCTGAGTTATCAAAAGATCCAGCCACGATAAATGCTTTGACTGACTGTACTATCATGCTGTACGTAATGGCCGAGAGGTGGCCACAAGCACAGAAATATCGAGATACATTTGAGCGACTGAAGCAGATTGCCCTCGAGCGCAAAATCCAGCCCGATTTTGGCTCAAAGGCAACGGGCCCTGTATCCCAATCTTCTCTAGCGACGCCGACCGCTGAGAATCAAAATTTGGACGCCCCGTCATTGTCACCATCAGACACAACTGTACGCGAATTGTCAACACTGGCGACTGCGGCGTCACAATTGCACAGCTCCAGCAACCGAAGCTCCTACTTGGGGACTGGGAGTCACGGAAGCAGCAATAACGACGTCCCTTCACACCCATCGCTGCCACATACGATCCTCGACATTGTTCGCGACCCTTTTCTGATGTGGGACGACAACTTCAACGACTTTGAGTTCAATTTCGATTTCGCTGCTGCGCCTTCAGCTTCGGCTCACGGTCCTCCCACGAGCGGAAATTCGATGGCGGCACCGCTGTTTGCTTCAAGTCAGCACACCACGTACACTTCCAATCAGGCAATACCGCCCGACTTCTCGTTTTGCCCCGATAGCTTTGGAAACGCCGATAGCTATGACTTCGATCCCATCTTGTACGATTTTCCATCGCCGGGTGAACACTACGACGAATATCGCGGCGCACTCGGAGGGGTTGGAGATCATCGTAGTTCAACGCGGAGATAATCGTATCCTTCAAGACAAAAGTTGTTTATACATATATGTTTTGTCCTATCGCGTCTAAATGAAAGGTGTTACTGCTCGACCCCCGACGGAGTTTCGCCCAACGGAGTTTCGGATTCAAGTGATCTAAATTATACCCATAGCCACGGAAGATCTTGATCAAGGATGATACCACTTAACACGAGTGAATCTAGCCTTTTTCAAGGACAGAACCGGAACCGGGGATCTTGGTTTCCCGTTACACCCCTGGTGACGAATTCTTGAGTGTTCGCACCTTGCTGGTGATCTCGCCGGCGGTTCTCCCACCTCATCCAGGCCGAATACGCCCCGCAGGTAACGAGACACAACGTCGCAGCACCGAGATTGACAGAGCACATGGTCACATAGCGAGGCGCCTCGGAGTCGATGACGATATTGCTGGCTATCAGCCCCGCCGTGTTGGCGATGGAGATCAAAGTGGCGCTCGTTAAGGCTCGGGCATTGAGATTGGTGATGTTGGAAATGATCCATGCGTTGTTGATTGGACTCAAGGGATACGCCTGATGTGAGAGGAAAGAAGTTCCAAGTCAGCTTTCTAGGTCGGAATTCTATTTCCATGGAAATAGTAAGAAGCTCTGCAGCGTAGGTGAGGGAGGCTGCTAGGGGCACTTGACTTACACTGACAGTGGTCAAGAAGATGGCAAAATAGGTCAGACCAACGTTGCCTAGGTTCACTGTGATGAGCAAGGAATAGCCGACAATGCTGACCAGGCATGACATGACCATATGAATGCCGCGCTCGTGGAAGTGGTCGGATGAGAACGTAGCGGCTACCAGAACGACGACAGCCACGAGGGAGGGAGCGACGGTGTACTGTTCTCAGAGGCTTCATGTCAGCGAAATGCTCTGTCTGCTCTAAAGTAGGGATTGAATTCAATTGGTCCACACATACCAAGTTCGTCTTGACCGTATCATACCCCAGTCGCGACACAATAATGGCAAGAAACGTGCTGTTGGAGATATTCAACGTCGAATAGGTGATGGCGACCACGATCCGTATGTACGGGTGCACTGTACGGAACTCGCTCAGGGCCTCTTTCCAGTGGAACCTGTTTTCCAGGGTCTCGGCCGAGTCTGCGAGGATGCGAACCCGTGCGACGCGCTTCTCGGTCTCGTTGAGAAACCATGCGCTTTCGATGTTCTTCGGGATTACGAAGAGGACGACGAGCGCGAAGAAGCTCGTCAGCGTGCCCTCGATGATGAAGAGGTAGAACCAGCGATAGTGGGACGTGTGCATCTGGAATACGCCGTACGAGATCAACCCCCCGAAGGCCGACGAGGCGGTCAGTGCCGCGTAGAACATCCCTATGCGCGACGCGATTTCGCTGCGCGTGTACCATATAGAGAGGTAGTATACAACTCTGTAGATTTGTCGTGTTAGCATGATCTTCCTGCTCCCCATTTGGCGAAAAGAGAGACAACTTACGCCGTGAGGAATCCAGCCTCGAAAAGCCCCACCACGCAACGGCACGCGACAAGCTGGGCGAAGTTCTTAACGAACGCCGTGCACAGCGACGCGATGCCGAACCCAAACATCATGAACGGGATGGCGTATTTGGCCGAGAACTGCTTGCTCAGCATGCCGGCCGGGGGTCCGCAGAGGCAGAAGGGGATGAAGTAGTAGGTCAAGACTTGGTTGAATTGGTTGCCGGTCAGATTGAGATCTTGCACGAGACCCGCGGTGTGTGCGTTCGAGATATTGCTGCGGTCAAGTGAACTGTTTTTCGCATTGTTAGACGGGGGCGCTTTTCTTGCAAGGACGTGGAGGAATAAGTACTTGAACAGGTATGTGATGGCCAATGTTGGGATGAGGATCAAGTCGGCTTTTCTCTTCAGACGCCGTTCCATGGCGGCGTCGACGCCGAGTTCGCGGACTTCGTCTGTCTCGATATCATGTTCGACCGCCATGGGGCTCGTACCCATGAGTTCTGCGCCGGTTTTCTCCATCGTGTCGAGATATCAAGCTTTGATTTCCTCGCTACTGGAAAGGAAAAATTTGGACAGGCTCGCTGAAGTATGAGGGCAGCAAGCTAGGTTTTATAGACACTTGACTGCCTCTCCCCGCTTCCCAAAGGCGTTGAAATGGATGCTGCCATGAAGATCTCCCTGCAGCTCGACCCGTGCTCGGTTACCCATTCTGGTCGAGCGATGGCCACGATTAGGTCGATTTGAAGTGGTCAGGAGTTAAGGTCGCGAGCCAAGTGTGTTCACCAAACGTGCATTCGGCCCAGCCAGAAAGTTGAGTGTCGGGTTCTCCGCGCCGCCCATCCCGAAGATATGAAGGAGGATTTTCGACGAATCAGAAATACTGAGCGGCTCTATCAAAGCCGGACTCCTTGTTTCCTGCAATGTGGCGTTCTTTTTGATCTCTTTGGGCTCTCTTGCTGACTTCTTCACGTTGATCCCCATCCCAAGGGTACCCAAGGCAATGTATCAAGACATCACAAGTCCAAATGTCCCATAATTTTTACCCCTGCTCAGCTTCGCCTCGCGAACATCAGCCCATGCTTCCATCTCACTTATTTTCACGGTCGACCTCGCATGTTTTTGCTCCCACTCCTGCCTATTTTCCAGTCCGTGCAAAACCACAGATAGCGCATTCAGCTTCCAAATAGGAACTTGCATCCTTCTTGTCTGCCACACAGTCAGTCCGAAAAATACTTCCGCGGCAACTACCACAGCAGCGGGTAACGCAAGCCACGCCCACTGCACCCTAATATACGACTCGAGCACTTCACTTATCCCCAAGGCCTCTTGACCAGCCGTCATTCGCATCGCGTCGGTCATGCTTTTGGCAATGTTGGCAAATGTTTGATTGACATTGCTGGCGCCGTTGTCCCAGATGGATTTGATAATGTCGTTCGTCCAGTCCACGAATATGTATGAGTCGAGAAAGTTGCCATTACCTTCGCCGTTGAGGATCCCACCACTACCTTCGCTGCCTGCGAGAAAGAATGTCAGTGCCCAGAAAGAGAGGAAGGAGATGCTAAGTGTGACGCCCGAGTTTGAGGGATTTGAGATCGCTATGGTCCCGTTGCCGTAAGGGCACTCTTCGGGGTTGCTTTCCGCCCAACATACGGACCAGTCACTGTGGGATGCATGATGAGAGGTTTCAATAAGTTTGCCTTTGATGATGGATGCCCGGTAGGTCTGTGCTGCTAGATATAGCTGACAGTTGTAAGCATGGAATCTGTTTGGCGTGTCTGCCCCGTAGTCTGTATCCCTTGTAGAACTTCCTTCAAAGATGAGCATGCTCACATTCGCGATCCACATGCGGCTAGTTTGGTTCGTCGGCTGCCCATTCTCCCAAGGTAGAATGGTGATATAGTTGGCAAGATTAGGCCCAGCAGCCAATGAGATGGTCTGATTGTTATAATTGGGAGTGAGGTCCCAGGACGCATTGAATTGGTTGTTCGATTGTTTCTGGATCGCCAGAAAGGCTGTCTGGTCAACGCATTGCGAGTGAACTTCCATCGTAGAGTAGGTGGAAAATGAGCAGTTTCCTGAAGCGCAACTCGGAATTATGGAAGACGATAGTGATTGTCGGGGAGATGCGAAGGCTCCCCCGTACACAGCGGCCTTTATCGATGGCTCTGCATCCCACATATTGTTAATACCTGTCAAGTAATTGGAACCATGAAGCGAATAATTTTGGCTAACAGGGATCGAAGCCGACCCAGTACCCATTCTCCTCAGAGGGTATGTGATTGCGGACTGGATGAAAGCGTCTGTGGCCAGCGCAACGATGATGACGGTAACCCCAAGAGACGAGAGTCCCAGCAAGTGCAAATGCGCAAGAAACCGGCCACCTCCAAGGGGGCCCCTTGATGCATCGTCGAAGATCTGAAAGTCCCCCAGTGATCTCTTCCTGGTGCTAAACCAGTTCCATTTCAGCTGTCCAATGGCTGCCGTCACTGCCAACATGGCTGACCCTTTCATGAGCGTACCCAATACCGCAATGACGGAATTGAGACTGAAAGGCTCCTTCCAGTCTGCGAGGCTGCGCCCATCGTAAAGACCAAGCGTCAGAAAAATGCCGGCTAATGACAAGAGACACAGAATCAGGGCTGCGGACTCTATCTTCCACCCGTCGTCACAAGTATGAAACCAGATTTTGGGAGACCACTTTCGATGTCCACGCGCCTGTGAATGGGACTTCGGCTCAGCGTCCGATGCTCTGACATCAGTTTCTGGAATCTCGAGTGGTCTATATATTGGATTATTATGAAGAAAATAGGACGGGAACAGAGACTCATCCATTGCAAACAAGATGCAAAATGTGTACAGTGGTTAGTGAAACATGAATGTTAGCGATAATCAAGATTTCGATTACATCTTGTATAGCTTAGCCTTATTGCAACGTCAAAAGCGAGTGGGATGTACGCGTAGCCTACCGTTAAGTCGCGCTTAATCTGGGGTATCTACAAGGCCAAAATGGATACACGTGGGGTTTGGGCCATTTTGCTTAGTACTTGAACTCTCGGCGGCAGTGTACTACTAGTAGTCACCATCCACTATCACGTGATGTGGACTTAACAACTCCACAACATAACAGTACTTCATTTCACCACGTCCACAGTAACACAAACACCAAAAAATATATCTTTCCCGCCTCAGCCGCGACTCGAACGCACGCAAAAAAAAAAAAACCCCGCACCCCTTTCCCCGCTGAGCGCTTCATCCCATTTTTCAGGGATTCAGGAGCGCTCGGCGGGGGAAGCCGGTGCGGGAGAAAACTCGCCGGCCCCTGAGGTCTCCCTCAGAGGAACAGCTGGTTTTATTAGAGAAATCTCAATGAGATGCTGTTCCAGTTTTTCCGCTGGAAAGGCGATAGAAATTCGGCGGATTAAATATATATACCTGTGTGGCTGAGGTCTGACACTGGGAGAGTGACCCTAGATGGCGGCGGTGGCGGGGAGGGAGGACGCCCTCGATACACCGTGGTCCCAGCTAGGCTGTCCGGTCTAGAAAGCATCACGAGCAGAAATCGAAAAGAAGCCATACTGATTGATACATGTACACCAGGTAACATGTGTATTTGAACTGACCATTGCAGAACACGGCACTGTATATATGTAGACAGGGTCTTGACTCTTCTTCAACAAGGCAGCTTCAAAAGCTTCATTCTCACTCACACGTATATACGTTCACGCTCACATTCACATTAAAACCCTTCTCTGCTGTATTGCGATATGCTGCTGCAACGGCATAATCTCTTGGTACTCTGCTGCCCGAGTTCTGTCGCCTTCAATGATACATCTTGCGAAACAAACGAGAAAAGGTGGGGTCGTGAAATGCGAAAGGAAAAAGGAAAGAAACCGACAAGCAACCGCCGAATTACACGCTCTGACCTCGTGAACTTCCCGCTTCTGAGAAGAGAACGCCCGGCCGTATCAATAAATGGCTCGTCCCTCATCCCACCTCCTGACCTCCGTATCATCTCTCTTGTTCACTGGCCCGTCAGTTTCGGGAGGGCTGCTCGCTTCCCCAGTCTCTGCAGCGGTAATGTACCCTCCAGATCGTCTTCCTTCCAAGCCTGGGGCCAAATCAACAGGTCCAATCCATTCCCACACCCGACTCCATTCGCCCGTTTTCCCGCCTTCTCTAGTGGCGGCTCTGACGTTGGAATTACCTTCAACAATCTTCCTCACGTTTTGCCACACACGTTCTCGTTCAGAGGCACTGAAAATGCTCCTCAGCACATCATCTCGCAACTGTCCTATGCTGATAAAGGGTTCCGATGCGCGCCCATCTTGATTCAAAGCAGCTTGAGTTGCGAGCCTGTCTAGCGTAATTGATACTAGCCCAGGGATGCGTGCCGTGTTTTGTTTGTAACTGATAATTTGGTTACGGCCGTACGCCAAGACCAGTACGAGCAAAATCAAAGCTCCAATTGGGAGTCGATTCGCCGCCACTGCTCTGAAGACGGATCGTCGAATGGCGCAAGTGAAGGGGAGTCTTGCGAGGGACGAGGATGAGAGGAGCTGTCTTCCGAATCTGTGGATGGTGAAAAGAGGACGCTTTTAGTCAGTCAGTCAGTCGCAAAGTGAGTCTAGGAGAGAAACCAATCTGGCTATCGGGCACAGGGAAGGGGAGGTGTCATAAACATGCGCAAAAAGATATCGACAATGCCGACAGCGGAACGTACCGATCCTGAGTTACTTGAACTTCATCCCTCTTAATCAGATCCTCACTATAGGCTCGGCGCCACAAGTCCTCAAATTCCTCTTCACTCATCTCCTTTCTTCTCTTCTTTGATACCGTTTGCTTTAGCTCTTCTTCTGAAATTTCGAGTGCTGCTTTGGTGGGCTTGGCTAATGTTTTCGCGGATTCCGTCTCTCCCGCAACTTGATCTGAAGCCACGGTGATCTGCTCTCCACATTCATAGGCAGCCCTGCGTTCCCGAAGTGCTTCGAGTGCTCGATCCGCCACTGCCTTTTGTCTCCTCTCTTTCTCACTGTCGGGTTCACAAGTTGGAGGTAGAGGGACAGCGCCATAGAGGCTCAACGGATGAGGCTTCAGGATGAAGTCTTTGTCACATTTCACTTCCATGTCCGTGTAGCATACCGCATGCTGGGGGCAAGGTTCGCAGGCGGGTTCGAAGTTCTCGTGAACCCACGCAGGGATGTGTTCATTTGATGCCAGTGACCAATTGGGCTCTCCTACACCGCAATACCCGATGTTGATCTTTTCTTGTCTGTACCATGCCCCCAGGGCGCCAAATATGGTGGTGATGATAGCTAGCGGGGCTGTTTTCGCTATCGGACCAGATGCCTTCTTCTTTTTCCGTCGGACAAGTGTCGAGGTTCTGCTCGCCACCGCTTCGCCATTTCGCTCTTCTTCTTCAATTTCTTGGGCTGCCGCGGGTGTGAATTCTTCTGTGATGGCAGGTTCGTCTCGCGTGCGAGCAGACGTCACCCTTGATACCGGAAAGGACACAACTGAGCGCGATGGGGGCGAGTCTTCTGGTTTGATGGGTGGCGACGTTGTTTGTCTACGCTTCGTGGTACTAGACGATAAGGATTTCCGGGAGCGAGAAGTCGACGATTTACGGCGATCTGAAGCCGAAGGTGGACTTGATCCTGACTGGAATGGATTGTCGTCTGAGAATGGGCTGGTCCCTGTCTCGAGCGACTCCCGCTTCAATCTGGCGTCTGGTTCCTCGATCTTAACGGAGGGTTCCAGGACAGCCTGAGTAGGCGCACTCTTGCGGGATCTGCGGACAGTGGATTTGACTTCTTCTGGTTCGGTGTGTTCAGTGTCAGACGCTCGGGGCGTTCTGGTCGCACTTCGTCTATTCGGAGTCTTCGTTCTCTTGGAAGTAGATGGTGTTCGCGTGACAGGATCTCCAGCTGCAAGGTCCGCTTTGCTCTTCCTACTACGTGGTGTTTTCGGAGCAGGTGGAGGTGGCATCAATTGTCTGTCGTTCTCCTCATCGCCGTCTATTGTGCTTTCCTGGCTGGACATATCTGTAATGCCCCTACTCGTGCGCCGGACTCGAGCTTGGGCTCTAAGTAGCTTCTCCCTCTGTGGTAGGACTTCATTTTGCAGGATCTCCAATAACTGGCCTTTCTTAGCGGATGAAGGATAATGAACGTTTTGCGCGACAAGAATTGACCGGATCCGAGGGACGGTCAGGGAATTGAGGTCAAAGCCAGGTTGCAGGTAGTAGAGTTCGTCCTCATCGGCCATGGTTGCGGCGGTGGTCGCGGGACAAGATCTTCGGTGAATAGCTTTGAGGTTGGAGAAGCTAAATGGCCCGGCAGACGGATATGGTGTGAGAGTGGGATTTAACAGACTCTGGAAAAGGACAAATCTTCTTCAGTCAAGATCAAGATTGTAAACAAAGGCGCAGTGCAGTGGGGTTTGCCTGCTTGGGCCGCCCTGACCAATCATTGTCTTCCGACCAAGTATCATGTGACTGGCCTGTCAGCTTAACCATGACGTACCTAATTGTTAATTGTTTATGAACTCCGTCCTCGAAAGAGACGGGCTCTGAGTAGCAACCATACATAAAGATAAGTGTGCCATATGTGCATGTCTGATTTTAAAGGGTCCTTCAAGAGCAATGATAATCAACAACAAGTCATCTAGACGTGTATGGCGCGAGCTTCTTATCATTCATTGCGAGATCGTCTCTCGATTCTAGTCCTAGTTCATATCTAGTGACAACCTTGTACATGAGATTCTCAGTCAACATAATAGTCCGTTGTTCATATTTATACAGTTAACCCTTCTCGCCGTCGCTCTATGTCATAAATTCTTCTTAGGAGGGTCATGTTGCAATGCAAGTCGTAATATCCTACACTTCACCCCATGCTCCGCCGCTCGCTAGGATGCTTCCGCTTCCAACGCTGCCACCAATGTCCCAGTAGTTCCTGCTGGAGCCACTTCTCACCAGCGAGGCTTTCCTGCTACTTCGCACACTCTCACTTGCACAGCTGCTAGCAGGTCTCCGGATGCTGGTTCTTGATTCACGTCTTACCCGTACGGGTGATCGTTGAGCTCGAGCTACTAGTGGATGATGCTGTCGGATAATTGCTGTTCGTGTCGCCGCATCTTCAACAGGTTGCCTTGAGGCTTGAGGAGATTGCGCGGATGGCTGACTGACGAATCTATCTCGCAGATAGCGGAATACCATCTTCAGATCCAGTTCTCTTTCCCAGTACTCTCGCTCCCGTTTTAGGCTCATGGAGGAGGCTAGGGGCGAAGAGCCCGAAATCGGGTCCTCCTCAAAGCCCCAGCTCTCGGCATGAGCTGGGTCTTGTACTGTCGGCGGGAAATTCGGTGTCATTGCAGATGACACAGCATTCCGTGATTGAATAGTCTCCGCGCTTTGAACAGGTGTCGGCAGTTTCGGCCTCGACATCGTGACTGGCATGCCAGCATAGTCGGGGCTGCGAGAGTACGCCGTGAAGGCGCCTGGATGTGGAGACAGCTGATGCACAAATACACCCAGCTCCCTAGCAATGCGTTGGAGAAGTTTGTCTCTCCATGTTGAATCCTCGATATCACGTTTTTGGGCAGCCTGTTCAGGGATTGTAGACAGGGCAGGTATTGGTGATGATGTCTGCTCGTACGCTTCCTCCGGTAGCGATTCCCCGAAGATGACAGAGAGAAGGGGTTCATCGATACCGATGACATCGCGGATGAATCTCCTTGTGATCCGGCGCCAAAATGGCTCGGACTCCTCTGATTCCTCGGTGTGCTTGGACAGGTAATCGCTCTGCTTAGGCGTTGATCCAAGCACATCTTCATTGATAGAGGCCAGGGTCTCTTGGTATGTAGACTGTCGAGAACCCCGCCTTAGTCTTCGGCGAGTCTCTCGCTCTACCTCATCCATCAATGCTTGACTTTGTTCCATCCGCCACTTCTCGATTCTCATCCTCTTTTCTTCACTTGCTTGAGCTTCGATCTCGTCAATGGTGTCAAGCCTTCGTTGGACACTTGATGGTCGTCTATGAAGACCATCGTATTTTCGTTTTGGGTTATAGGCCTCGTGCTGCCATAGTTGCTCCAGGACGGGTGGACTGGAAGCAGGAAAGGTCCCCAGACCATCGTGGGTGGGTAAGAGAGGTGCTTGGGTCTGGTTGGAAACAGTAGGATATAACGGAGGCTCTCTGAACGCATGTAATCCGTCATCGAGGCTATCGAGCTCGCCATCTTCCGTGATCTCCTCGTCAAACACCGATGATTCTAGCCTCCCTGACCGTCCAGCAGTGTTGAGAGATACATCGCTTGCTCTTGAGACACCCACAGTTTGACTTGTCTGCGTTCGGGTGATGGTAGACTCGGCAGTGCCAGGAGAAAACAAAACCCATTCTTGTGAGTCTTCGATTAATGCTGGCCTCAGCTGCGTTTGCGAAGCTGAGTCTTGAGATTGGTGGGCATTGATGGCAATGGGACGTGGGGCTGCGGATTGCTGTTGGAAAGCCATGATGCCCTACCCGCGGACGTACGGGTGGGTCGTGGCTATCGGAGCACGAGATATACAATGGAGGAAGAAGTGTAGATGCTAGGAGTGGCGAGGGAGGGCTCTTGTTGATGAAAGGTTGCAGTCTTTGTGTTGTTAATCTTTGTCTCCCCTCTTTTGTGTCGTACAGCGTGTGAAGGTGGAGGTCCAGCTCCGATCAAGGAGTTTCGCGGTCAAAAGGTATGTTCTGTCGGGTAATTTAGGGTCATCAGACTGCAATAGCGTAGCGTGCGAGGTGGGAGTAGATAAATGAGAGTATTAAAGATGGCTGTCAGAAGGAAGAAGGGGGAAGAGTTGTTGGGCACAGGGGAGGAATCAAGTTGGAAATGGCCCCTGCGCTGTCAAGTTGGTTGAGTCGTGACACGTCCAAATCTGCCCGCAAATGGTTGATATGTAGAACCAGCTGAGCGGACTCCCTGAACAGGATGGTGTGGGAATTTTAGGCGCAGTTGGACAGATGACCAATGCTGCGGCTGCGGGTGTGCCAGTGACGATGCATGACGAGATGCGAGATGCAGATACCTATATCTCCCCCCAAAGATAAGGGGCATTGTCCACTGTCACGTCCCTAAATACGAGTGGGAATCCTGGCCTGCCTCGCTCAATCCCGCGCCCTTTTATCGAGTCGCCGTAAACACCGCATTCGCTGCGGACTCGCACGGCTTTTCTGACTAACGCTTCTGTGGTCTCTCTCGAGGCTGGTCCGACTACGGTGGCCTTCTACCTTCTTTGGTCTTCCGCTGGCTCGAGGAATATTGCCGCTTTCTGCAAATGTCAAGCGTAAGGCTCCACAGCTAGAGGTTTTTGGTCGCAATGGCAGCCCGAAATGATCTCAGCGAAGGGGGGTGCATTTAAAAAAAATTCATCGTTTAGGCACGCAATCTCACGTTCGGATTGTGGCATGACCGCATTAATGGAAGGGTATATCCTATACCCAGTAGACACGCGAGTCAGTGCAGTGTACGGACTACTCTCGGTGCTATTTTTCCTCCCCCACTAGTATACAAGGGCTTCAATTATCGGAATGCGCTCCAGTTCCCGACGCCGCTGTTGGAAAAGATCCCATTCGTTGCACACTTGACCTATGACTCAAGACTGAGAGAAATACAATACTCGCGTCATGTATATCAGTAAACATATTTCTTTAGCGAGGGCGATCAGAAATATGGAAAATGGGGAGCAGGTTTTTGTTTGAATCGTTGTGCATTTTGTCTCGTCTATCCTCAACGGAAACCCTCCGAGCGATTGCGCCCTATGGATTTATCGGAAACCACTTGTCATATGCAGGTTCCTCTTTTTCTTCATCCTTGCGTACTACAAATCGATCATAGGCGCACCACCTGCCAGTTCGGTAACCGATCTTCCCTTCCTCAGAAGCTCTGCACTTCGGGATTCGCATTTGTCTCTGAAATGCACCACATTTCGCCTTTGAGTCGTGGAGTGACATCTATGCTTCAGCGGCAACTTCGCTAGCACCTTCGTAAGCACCAGGGAAGCGTTTCATGTTGGTTTCGATGTTGCCCTTGTTTCTCAAAAACTGAACGTAGGCACCGTCAATCAGAACTCGTCCTTCCTGCTTCAACTTGACATATTCTTCACGTCTGAGAGGTGTAAATCCCCAGTTCTTGCTGACGATGATCTTTTGGCGGCCGGGAAATTTGTACATGGATCGGCGGAGAGCCTCGATGGCGGTAGCACGGTGGGCGTCTCGGGTTCGGACAGAGAGAAGGATTTGACCAATGTTGACACGGGCGACGGTTCCGTTGGGCTTGCCCCAAGCACCTCTCATACCGGTCTGAAGTCTATCGGCACCGGCGCAGGACAACATCTTGTTGATTCGGACGACGTGGTAGGGGTGGGCTCGAACTCGGAGATGGAAACCTTCTTTGCCAGCGATCTTGACGAGGTACCTAGTCGCAAATTAGACCACGAACCGCCTCGTATCACTCTTTAGACTTACTTGTTGGCGCAGATGCGAGCCGCTTCTAGCGCTTCAGAAGAGAGTTGTTCGTATTCATTAGAAACCTCGTCGTCGGTCAGTGGAACATGTATTTGCGGTCTGATATGGTCGCTTACCATGTGAACGCAGAGCGGGAAGTCGTCTGCCGACGCTTTCTTCCTTCCGAGATCAAAAATTCGTATCTTGGGATCTGGTACGCCGCGATTGAATCGAGACTTTGGGTAGGGCTATATCAAAAGTGAGTAGGAGTGGTGTTGAAGGGGTGGAAAGTTGGTGGCGGAGGAGTTGAGATCGGGGACGGGAGCGAAGGCAGCCACTCACCTTGTTCTTGCAGTAACGGTAGCAGCGAGCAGGTCGTCTGGCCATTGTGATGAATGTCAATGAATGTTTGCACTTCTTGCGAACGATATGGTGGAGGTTGAAGAAGTTGAAGAGTTGGCGGAGTCCTTTGTAGAGAATTTGAGGAGGCCGCGTTGGATTTGTCAGGGTCATTAACTGGGTGGCGCCTTCCCAGCGTAGTGCGGCCAAAATTCTTGGCAACTCGGGTCGAAATGAGACCGCGTCAAGTGACTCATTTACAAACCCGGTTCGCCGCATTCCAGCCTGCGCCTCTTGCCCTAAACTTCGCAGTACAAAATCTTGTAACACACCTGCCGAGCTGCGTGGCTGCCTAAACCCTAAGGCTAGGTCGCTAGATATCTTTGCGTTCCATGTTGCTGATCAACAAACCCTTTTTGTACATCTGCATCTTCCACTAGCATGTTCATCAGCCACTTTTGCTCGTGATATTTTTGCCACAGCAATGTGAAGCTCCGCAGCTCGAGGCTTTTGAACATTGTCAAAATAAGCATGGCTAGAAAGAAGACAGGAGATATGTGGGCAGAGGTTACTTGCGCTGCTTCCCAACGTGGCAGGGTAAACTCATTTGCACAAAGTAACCACCAGGCTCTTCCCAACTGCTGCAAGTTTTCGGTTATTTGCACTTGTCGCAGCGGAATTTTTGTTCTGCAGTTGACATGAGCCACGTCAGAGCGAAGTCCCAGCTTCACGGTCTCTCTCAGAGAGTGTGGGTTTCCCCTCAGATCATCTCGAGGGACGGTCATGGCCTTCAATGGCTAATCGCCAGGAACACACTCACGAAGGAAGGCTTATGCACTATGCATCTTCCTGTCGTGTTCTTGTGCACCGAGCTGATGTCGGATTTGCACACCGCTCCCATGGCTGATATCTAGCTCCAGCATTCTTTCGACCATGCCAACAGGAAGGAAGTTTCCCGTGGCTTATAGGCCCTACGCTGCAACTCCTGCCGCCGCCGCTGCTGCTGCTACTGCGCGATGTCTTTGACGAGCTACCGATGTCGAGCTCCATGCACGGTTTGCTGGTATGACTAAGGTGAGGTCATGATGAGCCTTCCTTCCAAATGGAAGGCACGACCTGAATGGGGGGCATCGGGGTTGTTCCTTCCAAACCAGAAGGCACGACCAACACCTCATGCCCAGACCAAAGTTTGCAACGGGCCACGTCTAAGTATGGGTTGCACGCACATTGGGTTGATTTGTTTTCTTTTTGTTCAGGTTACGCAAAAATGTCTAAAGATACTTTATACAGTTTGAAATTAGGTGACTACGACCTATTTATGGGCGTAATGCCCGAGGAGATGGCCGAGGTGCCCTCCGTCCTCCCATATGCCCCCAACCCGCCATTCCTGCCGGAGTCCTCTTAGGAAGAGGATACTACGATGCTCGATACTCCCGCCTCCCCAGGCCACACGGACTCCACATTGGAGGACGTCCCGGCGGGCGTCGAGGCTTCATCAGCCTCGGTCGTCCCGGCCAAACGTGGGTTCGATGGGGAGGGGGAGTCAGAAGAGGAGGAAGAAGACGAAGAAGACGACGACGACGAAGAAGACGAAGAAGACGAAGAAGACGAAGAAGACGAAGAAGACGAAGAAGACGAAGAAGACGAAGAAGACGAAGAAGACGACGACGACGAAGAAGCCCGAGGGAGGGTTCAAAGGCCCGAAAATGGGCCTTTTTTTTTGGAAGAAATCAAAAAAAAAATTGATATCTGCAAAGTATACCACTATTGAACTATGCTCCTTTACCCATCACACTGGCTAACCAAGCTCAGAAAATCATATTCTTACCCTTGACCGGCCAGCCTCGCCAATTCCCCTGGTCGCGCCTGGCGTTCTCGTCTTTTTTGGTCGTCCTACGACTATTAAGGCTCCGCTTCCTTAAGGTAACGACGCCCGGCGGTCTTGTCTCATATGACCGGTTTGGGTTATCGAGTCACTACTTCCCTTCTCAGGGCTACGTCGCCTGGCGTTCTCGTCTTACCCTTCCCCTCCGAGAAAGACAGCTCAGACAGAAACCCTCACTCTCAAGGCTACGCCGCCTGGCGTTCTCGTCTTACCCTTCTCCTCCGAGAATGACAGCTCAGACCGAATATCCTCGGTACTACAATGATTTCTGTACGATTCGGTCCAGACCGCTACGCGAAGAGCAATCAGATTGGTGCGATATTTTTCAATCTGCCTGGAAACATCTTGAAAAGTATTTCAACAATTGCAATTTATTGACATTTTCTTGCCGTCAGCGCAATACTTCGAATTTTCTCGCATTTGCCATCTACTCGCCATCTACTCGCCATCTACTCACCGTCGACGACGCATCTTTCAGCATTTCAAAAACTCTTCAAAAATGGTTGGGTAAAGGACATACCGGAACAAGAGTGTGATTTGTGTTGAATCAGATGTAAAAAAACAAAGTGACTACAAATGGCTTAGATTTTGAAAGCTTTGATGCTTCAGAGACCTAGATATTTTACTGTAAGGCAGGAATGGAGGACTCTATATCATGGTGAATGACATTATTTTGTACCTTCAGGGACATCACGATAACGGAACAAGCAGATTAAAAGCAGAGGGGATTTGGGAATACATTAAGTATTGCTGTTGCTACCTCTGTATCTATCACTCGAGCTCTCAGGAATAGCGATTCTCTTTTTGCAGAAGCCGCCAGCCCTCTTTTGGCTGTACGGAAAGACCAATGGTCTTCTCGCTCGCAGGCATCACATATTGCAATGCTTTTGTTGATGCTGAAGAGAACCTTTCCATCCAGCTTGAACTTCCTCCCTGTCACAAGCTTTGCCCAGATTCCGCCTCATATGCCATTCAATTGTGTCACACGTTCATGATCTTGAGACTGATGGCTTAAGCTACCAGTTTTCTCAACTCCGGATCATTTATGCGGCATGTTGGAGACGTGAAAGGGACAATGATGAGACGAGCAAGTGGATGATTCACATGCATTCCCGGAGTCCATGAGGTGAAAAGGCCTGAACGGAAACACTCGACGCAAACGAGCTGGGCACCTATGCGCTGACATGAAACCTTTGTCCCCGACTGGGAAGTAAGACTTCTCAGATAGCAAAAGTCGCATTTGACCCGGTTGCTACCGAAGTACTTGATTTTGTTGACTGGCCATGGTTCGTTGACTTTCAATGCGCCCGCATTTTGTAAACGTTGTATAATTACGCTGTCTGTAATTTTGGTCGGGTTCGGGCATTGTGTGGCGTCGGATAAGGTTGAAACATGGATCGTCTGGGTGTAGTGATCTAAGGTGATGTATTTTGCCCTGACCATTTTACCGAAATCGATTTCCCAGGAGCCAGGGAATACTGGGGCTTTTTGGCGTAGAAAAAAACGTCTGATGGCCATGCAAAGACTGTATGAATAGTTGCAGCCTGCCGCCGACTCAAATCTGGAGAAGTATGGAGCACCATAGTGCATTGGACCCGAGAACCATTCGCCTGTCGTGCGATTACACCACTGGAGCTTGGTTGCAACACCAGCAGCATCATTCCAGTCTGACCAAATAGGCATTTGGTAAAGCCTGCCATACCCTTCTGGATGGGGTCGACCGTTGAGCATTATTTCGACAACTATGTAACAGATGTCGCCTTTCTGCGGTCGTGGTTGTCCTTTTTCAGGAAGCAATGCAGGCCTCCATTGTAGGGACCGAGATGCTGGAACGCTTCCAGCGCTGCAAAGTGCAAATATTTTCACCGGGTCATGTACGTTGCCAGCTCGATACTCAATTCCCGCACGGCGAAAGACGGCCATTACTCCAGGATTGTCTGCACGTGTCCAGAGCGTAGACTCAATCATAAGCGTCTCGAACAGAGGACTGGTATGATTCCAGCCTCTCGTGCAGCCGAAATTCAGGCGCTGTGTGGCCACTTGCCAGCCAGTTTTTCGAAAGGCTTCGCGTGCCAGACTAGCAAGTGCGATGGCATTACATCTGTCCAAATAGGTGGCGATAACGCTTGTCAGATTTGCAGCCTGGGCGGGTGTCAGAGTTCCATCCACCAGCGAGTTCTTGAGTAGCCACGGCTTATAGAAGCCGAATTGGAGGATGCTGATGTTTTCTGCAAATGTTCTGTCATCGACGTTGACGAGCTCAACAATCAGGCGATACATCTGGTAAGGGGACGTGATTCCTGCAGTCTGCTTTCTCTTCTGCGAACCAGAGGATGTGATTGGATCTGCTTCTCGCCAGGCAACGTAGAATGATCCTTGACTAGACTTCCAGTCAGTCAGATGCGCACTTCTTCGTCGGTAGAAGTCGTTGGTCTTGCCAATCCGCCCCTCTGGTGCTCTGTCAGGCTGTGTTCGGAAGTTTCTGATAATTTGCATGTAGACACCACCAGCCCCTGGTCATGCTGTCCAACAGGAGTGAGAACTCGACAAAGCTCATCGAGAGTAAAGTCGTGTCGATTCAGGACATCTAAAGCGCCTGCTTTTCGAGCTCCAGTCTCCATCGCAACCGTAAGACGTCGGCGATAGCCATCATCCTTGACTCTTTGGGCGAAAGAATCAGGGAGATTTAAGGCTTCTGCCTTCTCTCCAAGAGCCAAAAGCACAGCATAGACAGTTCGAGGATAGAGATCCTTGAAATCAAGAGCGTGGGGAGAGAAGTGGATGTCGAAGGAGGTTTGGAAGTCAAGTTTTTCCGTTAGTTGGCCCCATATTGCTTCGAAGTTAATCTTCACCTATTCTGGCGAGTAAGAGATCCATCCCTGTTTGTTCTTGCGTGGCACCGTAATCCAGATGACCTCGTAGTTTTGCGGACCCTCCTTCCTTGTGATATAACCTTCATCACCCGGGGTGATAGCAATGTACTTTTGCTGCTCTTGGGCTTTGTCGGGTGTGAAAGGAGCATGACATCGGTATGGTCGTCGTATCGGATCAGGAGTCCGACTCGAGCCTGGCTTTGGCTGTATCGGAAAAGATCTCTGAGACGGAGTGATTGGAGAGTATGAGGGAGCTCGAGGAGTGCCTGGATGAGGACTCTGATTGCTTTGATTCGGAGTGCGTGGGCGTGGAGCAGTAGTAGGAGGTTGCCCACTCTGGCCACCTGAAGATCGAGCACTTTGGCCACCCGAAGATCGGCCACTCTGGTTACCAGAAGAATGCCGAGCATTCTGAGAAGGAGCAGTGGGAGTCTGAATATTCTGACTGCCTGAAGAATTTCGATCTCGCTGGGCTAGCGAGGAAGGTTGCCCACTCTGGCCACCAGAAGATCGACCACTCTGGTTACCAGAAGAATGCCGAGCATTCTGAGAAGGAGCTGTAGAAGGAGTATTGCTTGGGCGCGCAAAAGGTGATATTGACTCAGGATACCCATACGGATTGTATGGGTTGGGAGGAGGAGGGCCTGCCATGATTCAGGATGTCCTTGACAGGAGATGAGATGACAGGAAAGAAACTGAAACAGAACAAGGAAAAAGCAGGTGGTTTATATAGTCGAGGAGTAGGTCTGCGTCTGGAAATGAATAGCCTGGACAGGGAATGGTCTTAAGAGTGAATGGGCTGTATCATGAATGGGCTGAATAGTGAATGGCTCGAATGATGAATGGGCTGTATCATGAATGGTCCGAATAGTGAATCACCTGAATAACGAATGCTGTTGAGGTTTCCATCCTCAAGTAGATAACAGTCGCAGGCAGCACGGGTGATAAATATGGGGTTCAATTCAATGAATAGCGCGGACCATTCACAGTGAATCATTTCTGCCCATAGGTGAATGCACTGAGGTTTCCTTCTTCACGTACCGCGACAAATTGAATCACAGGCAGCGGGTGACAAACAGGAGGGTAGAATTCAATGGACATAACAGTAGCCATTGGAAGAATCATTTCTGTTAGCAGGTGAATGGCACTCTTCGTGGGAAGTATTTCGAGACAACGTGCGACACATTGAGAGTATACTCAGCTGCCCCGAGAATGTTACTCGCCTGTGAAGTTTCCTGTATTGGCAATATCTACTTTTGGATGAGTACCTAGGTCCTATCGTCCCAGTTCGATGAAGAGGGTTCCGCATGGGTATGGAATACTGGAAGCGATCCTAGCTAGATAAGCGCTGGTATGCTTGAGGTTTCGAGAAGCTAGTGATACATTGTAGCTCCCCGGACTGTTAGAGCAGCGCAATGGAAGTTTTCAAAGCGTGCCTGTGGGCGGGCGAACTTTCTTGGCACTCGGATTTCTAAGTCAATTCCGATCCGAGATTCAAATGACTCAGACTCCTGCCCTGGCAAGGGCTGTAGATGGCACGATGTTTCCCTAGTAGACTCCGCCTTCAATGCGCGCTTAAATTCGTTGAGACTATCGGAATACGCTCTTAACACTGTCTTATACAAGTCGAGATGTAGTCGAGGTAAGCCTGGGGTTCAGTGTGTACAAATCCGCATTGGTGCCGAAACCTATCAGGCGAATATCTAGCACACTACTTAGCACTGGATGGACAATGGACTTGTGATTTGGATCCAGTTTGGTACTCCGACTACGAGAATAACGAGAACTTCAGGAAAGAGGTGTTGTGGCAAAGTGTGGCTATGGCCATAACTGAATTTATTTGTGATTTCTACTTGTTTGTGCCTTGGTTTTAGGCAATGCTCTACCATCATTGAGTTTGGCTCTTAGTAACCATAATGCGCATCACGATTATCTTCAGACGATGCTCCCTAGTCGAGGACTTCTCGGCCTCGTCATATCGAGGAGCCAAAACTTCTTGAGTCAGAAATCATGTCACCAATCTATGCAGCAGCACCGAGGATATCAGAGTCACCGGCGTCAAGGACGGCCATGGTAGAGCATCGGTAGAGTTTTCCACAAGCAGTACCCAATTCGATCTAAAACATAGGACAAAGCAAATGTTAGCTATTGTCCCTCCAGAGCGTGAAAATTGCTCCTTCTCAGGGCTTTATGTTTATATCACTCACGTTGTTTCCAGCGAAATGGTGAACGTTGGTCTTGGACAGCATGGAGTAGTATTCCAGCTCGCTCTTGCGAAGAGGAGGGGTGTTGCCGGCAATGATGACCAGCTTGGCTTTGCCAGATCGAAGGGATTTCAGGGTTGATTTGTAACCAAGAGTGACTGTCAAAGTCGTTAGCAGGAGCAATGTCAACTTCGACTCTTCATTAACACACCTTTGCCCGATTTCATCACAAGCGCTAGGCGCGAGTTGATGCTGTCGGTGGTCTTCTTGGCTTTCTTGGGTGCCATCGTTGCGCTCTACTAGACGAAGTAGTAGAAATTGAACTGATACGTGCGCTCCGGCGGATGAGCTGTTGGTTGATGAGAGCAAGAAAATTGAGATCGCAACTTCCGCAGCCAGAAAATGTTTGTACAATTTAGTGAATGTGGCCGAGGATTTTCCTTGGCACTCACGTGCGCAAACCCTGGCTCGGATGGCAGGGCACCTAAACCAGCGTAGCACTGTGGCCAGGGCTCACCAGGCTTGTCAGGGACTTCAATGCGGCAAGGCTGGTTCCAGTGGGCTGCTGGGCTGCTGGGCTGCTACGGAGACAGGGGCCCGCGGGTCTCTCATTCTTGAGGCTCCGCTGTTGCTCCTGCTGCGAGCAATGGGAAATTCAGATCAGGCGTGTGCGTGGCATTTGTTGGAACAGCTACTGACTGGTATTCGTTCTCCGTATTGATGTTGCATTCAACTCTTAAACAGTTTGCCTCGAATTGGATATGACAATTGTCCAAGATCATTTTGCACCTACTTCCCAAAACATCGCCCATCACATGCGTCCAAGCTGAAAATCATCGAGGCGCAGACTCGCTCTCTGACCAATACCGACTTGGATGCCAATCTCCAACCAATACCGACAACACCCTTACAACTATTTCTGTTACTGTCAACACCTGTGCCTGAACCATCAATCGAGTGCCCTGCATCCCGCCACATTTCTGCCAACTGTCCACGCGTGTCAGAAGGACCGGTGTCCTACCCAATATTATCATGGCAACTCCCAATTCCCGGACACCGCTTTCCAACACCCCAACCCGACGCACTCCTAACGAGAACAGCCCCGGCCGACCTGGTGTTGCAAGTTCCGTGCCTGCAAGTACAGGAACTGGCCTCGCTCGAACCCCGTCTCTTCGGCAGACTCGACCCTTGCGCAAAACTCCCAATCGCCAAAGCACATCTTTTGCTCCCACTGACAACGAGATGGACGACGAAGACGCCAAATCGAAGAATGCAGAACTGATCAAAGAGATCAAGGATCTGCAAGACCGCGTTGAAAGAGCCGAGCAGGCTTCGGCTAGGTATAGAGAACAAATCGAAGTCATGCGCGAAGAGCTGGACAAAACCTCGCAGGATCAGACCGCCGCAGAAGAGCGGGACTTTCAAAGGCGAACCCAAGTTGACAAACTGAAAGCGGAAAACAATGAGCTCAAGAGATATACCCGTGAGATGGAGAGACACCACACGGAAGACGAGCAACTGCTTCAGCAAGAACGCGAGAAACATATGGAGAAAGAAGCGCAGCAGCAAGCAACCATCAACCGGTTGAACGAGACCTTGCGCTTGAATGGTATTGAAAGATTCAACGCGAGTCGAAGCGCCAGCATGGTCGAGCCGCAGGCGTCCAATGACGACGGAATCGCAGACGTTGCTGCACAGCAGAATAACGCTGCTAATCTGATCCAAGCGCTGCGGCAAAAGGAAGATACCATCAATACACTCCAACTCGACCTGGCTGAGGTTCAACTGAAATTGGCTCAGCAAGAGCAAATGGAGGATGGACGCCTGCTGGAGTTGGGCCAAAGGGTTTCGGAATTGAGAATGTCAAATGCTAAACTCAAGGAAGAAAACGAGAGTTACGTGATGCTTTTAAGCGAGAAGACCCTTAAGGGTGAATTCATGCACCATGATCTCACCCATGAAGGCTCGCGTGGGATGAGCTCTCTGGCCGAGGAGCTCGAATCATCAGGAGAAAGAGAAGATGAATCCTCAGAAGGGCATTCTGAAGGCTTCAAAAAGCTGGAAGCCGAAAACAAGGCGCTCAAGACGGAAATCGAAGCTCTTCGTCTATATATTGACAAAATCATTGGGAGATTGCTGTCCCACGAAGGTTTCGAACACATCATCCAAGACAAAGACGACGCTCCCCCACCCCCAGCCAAATCTCATACGGAAAAGGCATTGCCTGCGATCCCCGATCAGCAGGCAGCCGTTCCGGTCAACACATTCGCAGGAGCTGGTGCCGCCATTCTGCAACGGGCCAGGTCTGTGGTGCAACGACCCGGAGGCAAGGCAAGACCCATGTCTTATGCGCAACCAGCAACATCAACCCCAACGGCCAACGAAAATCCAGATACGGCCCCAAGCATTCCGCTAGCGCGAGGTCATCGTAGAGCGAGATCTGATCAGGCACAAGCTGATATGGCGGCGGCGGCTCTTGTCAATCAAATAGCTCGAGGGTCTCCTATGAGGACGACTTCTGGCAGTCCAATGAGCCCAAGCATTCGACCTCTCAGCCCACAGGGACAGGGATCGTATTTCGGAGCAGCAGCTTCGACCACGACACGAACAACGTCAGGGTCCGGTCATCGCGGTGGCAGTTCGGCCAACAGCATAATAAGCGATTCCCATAGTGATGAGCAAAGGTCAAATACGGATGGCAGTTCAATTGCACCACAGTTGGGCGAACGGCAAAACACTGCCAACATTCCTGGAGCAGTAATGAAGCAAAACCAGCTGAGACCATTAAGACTCGTGCAAGAGCAAACTGCGACGGAGGATGAAGTGTCAAAAAGAACAAACAGAGGTAGTATCTTTGGATGGTTCAGGGGCAGTACTCTTGAGACGCAGGATGATTGAAGGATTGAGTGATGGATTACGGTATTGAGGATGAAATGAATCTTTGCTCAGTCCGCGTGGGATTTAATAATTCGATAGATTCAAGTTGCAGAAATTAGGCTCTATTTCATCTTGCGAGTCGTGGTGGTACTTGTGACAGTTTCACTCCACCGTTTCTATACGTACCGGGACTTAACACTAGTATTAGTGCAACAAGAGTATGACCGTGCACCGCAAGCGGCGAGGCTAAGAAGAATGATGGTCAAAGATAATTATTGGTATAATTTGATTGGGGCTTAGATGCAGGAACAGCCTGAGCACCGACACCGCATATGGGATTTGTGAGACGCGCCAAATTTTTCCTCGCCTCAGGCACGACGCCAGTCCCTGACCTCCAATTCGACATGTGAATTCACCATGCTTTCAGCGGGCCAAATGACGGCGAATTGAGAGCAATTTGAGCTTATCAAACATTTACTTCTCCCCAAGTCCCTTCCGTGGTCGGCTCCGGCACCGTCACTCGGAGGAGTGGCGGGGGTGAAGACACCCATCACAAAGTAAGTCAATGCAGTTGCAACTTTTCCTTGAGTCACAATCCTTTCACTTGTTCCGTTGTCCTTTTGCACTACTTAATCCTATAGATCTCCTACGTCTCTCGCAGTCACCGACTCTTCCTCTCCTTTCTATCTCTTCAGTCTAGAAGCAAAAATACACCAGCGTCGATTCCCACTCAAGTACTGATACTTGTGCCCCTCTTCATCAAAAGTTTTTCCTTCACGCAGTACAGAACCAGCAAATCACTTTAGATCGGCAAACTCGAAACTATGGCTTCTCAACCAAAGATTCACCTCGTCCGTCATGCTCAAGGCTTCCACAATCTGGGCCATGAGTTCCACTCTCTCCACGACCCTCTCTTGACCCCTCTTGGTGAAGAGTAGTGTGTCAAACTTCAACAAGACCACTTCCCAGCTGAGCGACAAAAGACACTATCCCTCATTGCCGCATCTCCTCTTAGGAGAACACTTCAAACAGCGTACATCACATTCGCTCCTGCACTGAAGCCCGTCGACTCCAAATGCGGTCCCAAAATCCTTGCAATCCCGGATGCCCAAGAGACAAGTGACTACCCTTGTGACACAGGCAGCGATGTCCCAGTCCTGGCTGCTTCTGCCGCGGAACGAAATTGGCCCGTCGATCTGTCCCTTCTGAACGACTCATGGAACGTCAAGACCTTGAACGGTCGCTACTCTCCCGCCTCCGCTGCGATTTCGGCTCGCGCCCGGGACTGCCGCGTCCTACTGCGCCAGAAGGTCCGCGAACTCCTCCAGAAGGGCGATGAAAACGTGGAGATTGTACTTGTCGCTCATGGCGGATACATGCATTATATCACCAATGACTGGGAAGAGGCCGACACGAACTCCGGCACTGGCTGGCAAAATACCGAGTACCGAACCTACGTCTTCGAGAACGCCCTGACTTCTGACGACGACTCGGAAGCCTTCATCATCGAGACCATGGACAGCCGCAAGAAACGAGGCAAGGAATACCCCATGTATGGCCACGAGGAGCAGAAGAAGCTCTACGATCAAATGATGCAGGGCTGGGAAAACCAGGGATTGCAGAACCCGAGCAAGATCGCGGGAGACGATGCTGCCAAGGACAAGACCGGCGAGGAGCCTGCAGACCTGGAGCGACAAGTCACGAAAGCAGCCGATGCAGCCGAGGCGACTGATATGAACACTCTCCCGGCCGGTGTCAAGGTCGGCGCTTGAATTCAGCCTTTTGAGACACTCTGGACCAATGGCGGTTTTTTCCTCTCTTAGCAGCCTTTTCAAAGGTACGCTTTGCGGGAGGCGTTTACAATTGCAGGGGTAATGGTGTTGGGGCTTGGCGTTAAAGATGGTTCACTGCGGTGGTAGACGCTGTTTAGACTAGATGCAGATACACGACCTTAGACCGAAAGAAAAGACATGCACATTGCTGCCTTCGTGGCAGCGTAGAAGAACGAACACACACAGTAGATGATATTAGTAGAGCCACACCTATGTAGATAGCCTCGGTAGCATAGCATAATTACAGCGCGGGTGGGACATACACGACGAGAAAATGATTAACGATTCCGCCAAATGAGGAGAGGGAAAGGGGGTTAACGAAGGACACGCTTAAGTCGAAATCGAAAGCTATGAAAGCAATGAATCTCCTTGCCTCTCTCTGTCTCTCTCTTTTGATCCTCGATGAAGTGCCAATTTCTGTCGTGCGCCAGGCATCTACGATAGCACGATAGCACGTAGCAGGTACACTTCCCCTTTCCCTAAGCCTTGCCCAAGCCATATCAATCAACTCAACCCTTCAACTCCAATAGGAAATAGATATGACCTTGGCGTGTCATTTGGTGCCCAGTAACTAATTGCCGCCCTCCAACTCAGCTCACATCCATCGACTTCAACCGCCTTCAAGCATACACTCAAATACCATCACCGGGCTTCGACCAGATCCCCATCTCTTCTCCGAGTCTCAAATAGCTGCCAACTCACATGCGCATCTCTGGCTATGCACGCGTCGAATCCATCTATCTCGCGACGCGGAAATTGCCCCTCGCCTGCTCTGCCTTGAAGCCCTCGCTCTGACTGGGCAGTGGGCCGCGTTTACGCACTCCAGCACGCGGATCCATCGATGCCATGCTGGCAGCTGCAGCTACAGCGGAGCCTAGGCCGGGGATCCCACCGCCGCCACCGTTGCTGGTGTCAGAAGCCGTGCGCAGACCGGGGATGCCACCCCCACTGCCAGCAAGACCCTGCGACATGAGCGGAGGGGGTGCAATGCCCGCGCCGCCTAAATTCGGTGGTGGCGGCGGAGGAAAGCCGGGCGGGAGGGTGAAATTCGAAAAGTCGAGGGGTTGCGGGGTGGCTGGGTTGTGGGGCTGTTTTGCTGCTGTGTCATGGCGAGCAGGTGTTGGAGGGATTGGGCGTCCATGCCGCCGGGGAAGGGTGGTGGTGGGATGGGCGAGGGAGGCGCCTCCGTGTTGGGCATGGTTGGTCGCCAGGCCTGGGTAGCCGGGGATCAATGGGAGTGAGGGATCGGGGCGAGCATTTCCCATCAGCGACGGCGCAGGGGGTAGGTGCGCAGAGGTTGAAGCCGACGAAGATCCGTTCACACTGATTCCAGGCAGCAGACCCGGCAAGCCTGAAAGACCCGGGATGCCAGGAATCGAAAGGCCCGGAGCAGCCTGTTCGCCCTGGTTCGCCTGATCCTCGAGTCCCTCGGCCTCGTCTTGCTCTTCCATTTCCTCCTGCTCTTTGGCCTGCTTGCGGCCGAATTTCCGATCCCAGGTCCCTTGCGCCTCGGCGCCTTCCTCGCCCAGGTGGAATTGGTCCTTGAAACAAGTCGTCTGGCCAGGTTGCGAGCGTGACCAGAACCGCGTGTAGTGGTCGTTGGATCCTGAGGCTAGGATGTGGCCCATGGGATGCCAGTCCAAAGACCAGATCGAGGAGTCGTGAGCGTGTGTGATGCGGTGGGCTGGGTAGATCGATTGGGCTGGCGCAGAGCGCGGGTCGTTCGTCGAATAGGGAGATACCGTGGCCGTAGAGACACCGGCGGGCGTGTTGGGTTCGGTGAGGAGGTAGGAATGTAGAGATCCGTCGTCACCGCCTGTGCTGATGAGGCTGGCGTGGATCGGATGCCATGACAAGGTTGTCACGCCCTTTTCGTGGCCTCTCAGGATGGCCACGTCACGCATCATACGTAGATCGAAGATACGGGTTTGCCCATCACGACTAGCCGTCGCGAGGAGTTGGTCTCTGAGACGGCTGAAGACAGTAGCGGTTATGGCGTTCTTATGACCGTGCAGGGTAGTGAGGCTTCTTGTGGTGCGAGGATCCCACAGGCGCACACTGTGATCTTTACTTCCGGAGACGACAAGTCCCTTCTGAGGGTGCCAATCACAGGCCTTAACATCCCAACCATGGTCCTTAAAAGTGGATTCGTTAGTCGAAGAAGTAAAGTCCCAGATCTTCAGAGTGTTATCATCTGAAGCAGTAACGAATTTCGCATCGGAGGGAGCAAATGCGATGTCTCGGATCGGGGCATCGTGACCCTTGAATTGGTGAGGATTATTGAGAGTTGGCTGTAGATAGTATACGGTGCCCTCGTCGTTTGTGGCCACAAGCCAATCCTTTCGATTCGACCATTCGGCTGCGCGCAATGAACTGGAACCCATCGCAGTGACAGTCTCAAAGTTAAAAGACATGCCATTCCAAAGCATGAATTCTCCGTTGTGGACGCCCGCGAGAAGCCGTCGACCTTCGGGCATCCATCGTACGACGGTGACCGGCTTTTTGGATTTCCCTAACGAAGTGTGGAGGTGGCGCACTGGGACTGACTCTGCTGGTGCGTCTTTTCGGGCAGGAGGAGTTAAGATGTCGATAATATAGCTTTGACTCGGACGTTCCTGTTCGTAGTGATAAGTTCCCTTCCAGGCGGGCTTTCGATTGTTCATCCACTGAACCATGGATGAGCCATAATCGGTGATGGGCCTGGGTCTCCTGCGACGGAAACCACCTCCCTCTTGGTCATCGTAATTGTTGGCCATGTCTTCGAAGATGGCCGTTCATCTGGGCAGGACAATGTGATTGATTGACTGGCTGTCAGTCCTGGTGTTTTGAATTTGTTGTACGAAGCAGATTTCTCGTCGAGCAGAACCTTTTCTGCAGACTGAAACAATGAAGTACGGACGGCCAGAAGATTTATTTAAGCGAGAAGCTGCAGTTTGAAGGATATTGGTGATCCAGGGTTGTTCAAGGGCAGAATGAAATGTCGAATCATTGAACGTCACAACGCGAGGTCGAGGACGTGTGTCGTGTCACGTGATATACAAAGGAGCCAAAAGCAGAGTTATAGGGATCGGCTTAGTCCATATTACGGAGTGTCTAAAGAAGAAGGAATTCTCTTACAAATGTCAAAATTCAAGCTAAATTTTCTCCACCCAATTGCCATTGTCCAACAATAATCACTTTGCGGTCTTGCTGAGCTCTCCGTATTTGGCCTGCCAGGCGAAAAAGTAGATCATCGCTGCCAATGGCTGACCAACGATCACAAAGCTGATCCAGAAAACACAATTGCCAACAACTTTACCTGTTCTTTGCAACTTTGCAAGTGGCTCAGTGATCTGGATAAGAGGAAGCTGTAGGACCATTCCGAGGAAAGCCACCCCTAGAATATTATGAGACGGCACCCCGATAGCCAACTCATGGAGAAATCCAGAGAACACAAACACCCAGGCACTGGCAGCTTGGGACGACCAACCGCGACCCACGAGCGGAGAGTATATATGCCTTCGCATAAAGTGATAGACAGGCTTGTTCCATGTCGACCAGTACATTTTCAGGTTGACACTGTTCCACCAATCTTCGTAGAAAACTCGGTCCCCAAACATCGTAATCTCAGCCAGGGCATTGAGAAACGATTGGAACAGGGCGAAGAATCCGGCAAGCCAGAGAACCATAGCGATCGGTGACAATTTTAATAGTCGTTCAGCAATTGAGAAGAAGTCCAGCGACGCCATTCCACCAAGCGAATTGCGCAAAAGTGGCACTGCGTACTGGGCACACACGAGCCAGATGAAGACGCTTAATGCTACGACTTCTCCGATGCGCTTGAAGAAGAACGACCACCTGATTCGATCGGTTCGTGGATAGTAAGGCTGGTAGACCAATGTCGGAGCCCACCAGAAGTAACATAGATTTGGTAGAGTGATATTCTGTGGATAAGGACAGAGGGTATATAAATCAGGCAGGGCTGACTCAGGGCCACCAGGATTCAACATGGCATGTCGTAAGTCTCGGTTGGTGAAGGCATACGAACAGGTCTTCAACCAGACAACGATGGCGTGCAGTTCGCTCATGGTCCCCAAGCCTGGATTGTGGATGCGATAGTAGACCACGAAGCTTGTAATGAGTAAAGCGAAAGTCGCATTCAGAGTATGGGCAATGGCAATCAACCACCACGTGTTGAGGAAGTCTACCGTCTGCTTCTCTGTCTCAGGCTTCTTGTTGGCGTCTGGATCCTTCTTCTTCCGTTGTCCGATTACGCCCTTGGCATGCTCCATCGCCACTCTCTCGATGATGTAGGCAATGAATAGGTGACAAGGTGTGAGGGCATAGAGCAAAAGGGATGTTCTGATATCTCGTTGGCTAAGATTTGCCTTGAGAGTGATCAATAGACCATATTTTTTCGCGTTCTCAACCACCAGGCGCAGATTCATCACAATGATAGTCAGGATCATAAGGTTCCGAAATCCTATAAAGCTCGGGGCCTCTTTTGACTCGTGGCTTAGACATGATGGCTGGCTCTTCAAGTGCAAAGCTGCGACGTGACGGTACTTGCTGCGAACCCGGGGCTTGGAGGGAGGAAGAGTCTCGGTAGAGGTGGAGGGCACTTGGACAGGAGCTCTGACATCGTGGAGGCCCTTATCCGTCATGTCTCGAGTCTCAGTGATCAGGCTATGTACCGTATATGCCATGATGAGATATGAGGAAATCAGTAAATGATTCTAAGGCGTCACTGGCGGTGGTCGCCGGGTTGGGAACGAGTGGGAGTATGATGTGATCTGCGTTTTCTTTGCAAAGCTTGTCAGTGAATCAGCAATCAGCCATGATCAATGATATGAAACCAAGTGTACGAGAAGGAGCGAGAGGAGGGAAGTAACATCCGGGATGACATGATGCGAAAAGCATGGATCCTGTCTGTCCCAGCATGAGCTGCAGTGGTTCGGGATGGCAAAAACAGTATGTAGAATGGCAAGCACATGGCACAAGGAAAGAATATGTGACGCGAGAATCAGTTGCCCCGCCCGAGCCTCTCGCCAGCTAAGTGCCAGGGTTACGAGGGGCTACAGGCGCGGCAGGCCCTGGATTAGGCGGATTAGGCGGAGTGCTAGGCACGCTCAGCACATGTTGGGCAACAACCTGCATTCCGCATTGGTTGGCCCAGTCCCAACTATTTTGATCCGAGCGAAAAACGTACTCGGACAGGACCTAGCATTTGAGGAGGGAATCATTTTTGTCATTTCTGTCTCTCAATTCCAATGTACAGCATTTGACACCCTAGCAACTCATGCAAATACCCGCCGTGTCGCCCTCATCAATAATATGTAAAAGGGCTTCTTCCAGCTCCTGTCCAAGTGCGGCCTTCGCTCGCCCCCTACCTTCAAAGTAGAGGTCTCTTTATTGTATTCCATGATTCCTGGGCAACATGTATTTGCAGCTCACGATCTCTTCTCTTCCACAGCACTCTTGATGGTTTCTTGAGCCTTGCTGGCTTCAAGTTCTTCCTCGGCGTCATCTCCGCTCTTCTCTTCTAACTCAACTTCTATTTCGTCTTTCTCTGTTGGCGGTCCTTTGTGCACTGCGTCGATCGCCAGCTTGTCCATATCACCTTGTGTTGTCTCTCCACCGCTCATCTGCCATTCCATCAATTTAGTAAAGGCTCCATCTGGTCGACTGCTGAGCTCTTTGTAAGAGCCCATTTCAGCAACGCGTCCATCGCTGCCAAGACAAATGATTGTGTCGGACCTCTTGATGGTTGATAGACGATGTGCGATCGAGATTGTCGTGTTGCTACCCCTTAGCAATGAGGCAAGTGCTTCGTTGACCAGAGTCTCTGACTCGGCATCAAGAGCCGAGGTAGCTTCATCAAGAATTAAAATATCTGGTTGCTTGACCAACGCCCGTGCAATGGCGATGCGCTGCTTCTGACCACCAGAAAGCTGAGCGCCGCGAGCACCGACATAAGTATCGAGACCGTCTGGAAAATCGCTGATGAATGAACAGTTGGCTCTTCTCGCCGCACGGAGAATTTCAGTACGCGTGGCATGGGGCCTGCCATAAGCGATGTTCTCTGCAATAGTACCAGAGAAAAGGACTGGTTCTTGGGACACTATTCCAATCCTTCGTCGCAGCGACTTGACGTTCATGGCCGAAATATCCTTGCCATCGATCAAGATACGACCTTCCGTAGGAACATAGAACCTCAATATCAGGGATGCAATGGTACTCTTGCCGCCTCCAGACGGACCGACAATGGCCACATTGGCGCCTTGAGGGATTTCAAAGTCCAGCTGCTTGAAAATCGATACAGCTGGCCGTGTAGGGTAACTGAAAGACAGTTTTTCAAACCGGATAGGTCCGCGAGCTGAAATCACCTTGTCACCCTTGGTCGGAGAGATAGTCGGCTCCCGATCCTGGAGTTCAAATAATCGAGATGCGGCTCCCACGCCTTTCATCAGCTCCGAATAGAACGACGATAGCCCAAAAAGAGATGAGCCTGCGTACGCAGTGTACATGAGGAAAGAGGTGAGCTCGCCAATGCTGATCGTCCCGTTTGATACCATACCGCCGCCAACGTAGAGGAGCGATAAGATTGTCATATTGCCCATAAAGCCCGTTGACGAAAAGAAAGTGGCGCTGATGATTGATTCCCTCTTTCCCAAGTCGAAGATCTTGCGTACCTGGGTGTTGTAGCGATGTACTTCAAGAATCTCGCCAGCAAAGGCTTGTGACGTTCGAACATTCCCCAGCCTTTCTTCGGCAATCTTTGTCAAATCTCCCACACTCTTTTGTATTTTTCGGCTGAGGTTTCGAATCGCTCGCCCATAGAAGAATGCACCGATGGCCACAGGAGGGAAGAGTAGGGCCAGTATGCCCGTCAATTTAAGGGACACCCAAGCCATCAGTCCAAACCCTGCGCCACCCGAAACAAAGGCACGAAGTCCATCGGAGAGGTTTTGTGTGATGGACTTGCCAACGATGATCGTGTCAGAGCTGAGCCTGGAGATCAAATCACCTACTCGATTTGCATCAAAGAACTCAGCATTTTGGACGTATGTTTGACGAAACAATCTCGAGCGCAAGCGCGCGACGATTCTCTCGCCCACGATTCGAAGAATGATGATACGTCCGTAGTTGGCAGCAGCTCCAGTCGCCAGGATAGCCACAAGAGCGGTATAGAATGTGGTCAAGCTGAGGCCGAACAGCATTCCAGTCGGCTGGCCATCCTCATCGCCATTTGTTTTCGCTCCGCCCTTAGTGGCAATGTCTAGAATTTTTCCAATGGAAAATGGTATTGACATTGTAATTGCGGAAGAGATCAAGAGCAGGAGGAATGCCCATGCTAAAACTTTTGCCTCTGGTCGTGCAATCTTGATCAGTCGCCATATTTCGCCGAACCCAGCACTCTTGCCTGCAGCACCTTCTTTCGACAATCTAGCGCTGAGATTGACTTGTGATGCTTGATTCGCCTTCTCGGTTTTCTGAAATGCCTCCTCCTCATCCGCATCCTCGTCATGTTTGGATCTTTGTTGCTCTTTGATGATCGGGCTTGGACTCTCGTAGACAATTCGACTGTTCGTAAAGTGCCTTGCTTGTGTTGCTAAGGACGACTTGAACAAAACATTCGCTGGAAGTGCGCTTGCCGGAGGATGGGTGGACCATGCTGGAATCCGCGCAAGGTTGAGCAGAGGAGAATGTACAGGACGAGCGCAAGTATACAGCGAGCGCAGCGGTATCCTCGAATGACGCGGAGCAGAGTTGTAGAGAGAAAGAAGGATGTTATGGTCAAGCTGATTCAGTCGGACGCCATGTTGAAAAGGCCTGAAAGCGAGAAGCACCGAGGTGCGTGCTGCAATCATGCCTGAAATGGGTCGTGAAGGTATTTTAGCCAGATGAAGATACTTTTACTCCCCTCCTCCCCTTCATGTCGGCGACAGACGTATTACAACGGAAGCTGGAAATGAGACTGGGGTTTTGCAAGTTGAGAGCAGTGAGAAGCGAGCAAAGGTGCCTGTGTAGACGCGGGTCAATGACGAGTGAAGCAGCCGATTGATGGAAAAGCGAGCCCCGAGGCCGATCAAGCTCCGAACCGGTACTTGCACTGATGCAAAGCTCCCAGGGGTTGACGCTGGGCTTTGCCTTTAGCCCGCTTTGCTTATTGGGGACTGTGTTAGTTAAGCAGCCCCTCTAAACTTTTCACCGCAAGGCTGGCGACCGCCCCCAAGATCAACTTGGTAAACCCTCAACCCCACTACGTCACCCACAGACACTCTGGCAGGCGGGCAATTCTAGAAGAATCGACTTGACAGCCTGAGCCAGCAAACACAAGAGACTAGGTGCAAAATTACCAGAGAACAGACGTGCTCAGACTTCTATCAATCCATCACCATTCATCATGCCGATCGACTACAACAAATGGGACAGGCTCGAAGTCTCAGATGATTCCGATGTCGAAGTCCATCCCAATGTTGACACCAAGAGCTTCATCCGGGCAAAGCAACGACAGATACACGAGCAGCGAGCCCAGCGGAAACACGAAATCGATACTCTCAAATACGAGCGCATTATCAATGACGGTCTCCTTGAACGCATCAACGCCCTGCTGGATGCCCTGAAGAGACATCAAGAAGAGGCGGCAAAGAAGAATCCAGATGAACTGGTGTTCCAGTCTTTGATTGAGAGTGCTGGTGATCCTGCAAAAGATGAACCTCCCAAACCTCCTGCGGGAGTCTACACGAGCCAGCCGGAACAGCCGCGATATTCGAAGATGATGGGAACGCTGGTCGACCAAGTCAAGAAAGAGGTGGATGAAAAGAAAGACACTTCTACAGACAGATACAAGGATTTCGTGGAAGGAGTCAATGGACACCTGACCAAAGTTCAGAACTTGCAGCAGGAGCTGTTGAAGCGTCTGGCGCAGCTTGAGAGGGAAGCCACGGCCAAGATCACGAGCGAGGATATTCACGTCGGCTTCGATTCCTCTCATGTCAACAAGTCTGCCCCGAAGACTTCTGAGAAACCTAAAGGGAAAGATAAGCCCAAGACTGAATCTGTTGAGTTACTAAATGCGCCGAAAGGGCTGAGCGCGAAGACGCGAGACGCATTAAGCTCTGCGGATGGTGGAATTTCGTCTGGGGCAGAGGCTGATATCGAAGATGGGGCTTTACTCGAAACGCAACAAGACAATGAAGAGGACGAGGAAGATGAGACCAGCCTCAAACTCACACCTGAAGGAAAACAGTTCGCCAAGATTAAGATTGGTGACTACCGAACATGCTTACAGTTTATCTCAGAGCACCCCGAGATTGTCAACGAGAAGACCCAGGATGCTCTGATGATTGAAGCTTTCAATTCTCAGATGAAGGGACAGGACGCGTATGCACGAACATGTGTGCACCAGAGCTTACTCATTCAATATTGTCGACAGCTCGGCCGCGACGGAGTTGGAGTCTTCTTCAAACGCATCACAACGAAGGGCCACCAAGCACAACAGGTATTTAACAAGGATCTCGCCGAGACGTATGCTCGGATCAAGACACGAGCAGCAGAGTTGAAGAAAGAGGAAGGAAATGACCCAGCAGGTGTTGAACAAATCCAACTTCACGCGGTAGAGCCCGGAACGGAAATCCACATCAACGTACCAGAGGCTGGATCGGATGATCCTGTCGAACAAGAAGCGCGCAAGATCTTTGAACACTTTCCGCCGGGGCTACAACGAGCACTGATAAGTGGGAGTCTCGACGAAGTTAACAAGGTTCTAGGCAAAATGAGCGTCGATGAGGCTGAGGAAGTCGTGGAGCTGCTCGGCCAAGGAGGAATGTTGAGCCTCCAAGAAGGAGTGATTGACGCGACCAACGAGGAAGGACAGAAAAAGTTGAAGGAGATTGAAGAAGAGGAGAAACGCAGAAAGGCAGAAGAGAGCAAAAGTGCTACGCGTGAAGCGGCGGAAGAGCCCGGTGAGGCTGTCGACGCATATGATGTCGACTAAAAGGAATGAGCCAGAGTCGTCCAAACAATGAGAGAGCAAGGACTCACGGAGCGGAGGAGGACGAGGGCATCGGGTGGCATGTAGGTGAAGAATCTCGGAGATTGCCAGACCAAAAGCCCAGAGCCTCGATTATTATTAACGCCAGACACAAATAATCTCTCGCACTCTCTCTCTTAGTATTCATCTGTGTCTCCGCCTGCTTCATATGTTTCAAATGTGCCCTCCACCGCTCTTTTCCTTCGATGACAAAATGAAGTCGTAGGGACGCTGGATGGTCTTGGACGGTGTGGTTCGCCACCAAAGGGTCTCCGAAAAAGCCGCAAGGTCATTGGCTGCTCCAGCTGCAAACACAAGTTCCCAGCACTAATGCACCTCATCACGAACATGCACGAGCGGCGAGGCAGTGAGGCCAGGCTCTTTTGTCTCTATTCGCCAATAGCATCATCCCGGGATTCTGCACCTCGAGCTGCTCAGCCTTTTTCTTCGCTACTGACGTCTTTCCATCACCGTCTCTGAGTGCCCAGTATTCAAATACTTCAGTCTTATAACCATGGCTGCCTCCAGTGCTTTTAGAGGCCTCACAGACATCCTGACCAGCCTTGGTGCCTTATCGACATGCTTTACACATTCAAGAGCCACGCACCCGTTCATTGATATAGCAGCAACACTGATATGGACCAGATGTCAGAGTTTGCTTTAGATTCTGACGATCAACTTGGACTGGAAAATCAACCGGAACATCCTTCATTCTCCTGGAGGGCGGCCGGTCCTACTCAGCAGCAATGGATCGACATCAAGGGTGTCTTTACACAGCTGTACATCGGTGAAAACCGACGACTGAAGGATGTGCGAGCTATTCTGGCCAAGAAGCATGGATTCAATGCGAGCGAGAAAATGTTCAAAAGGCGCATAACGGAATGGAAGATTCACAAGAACTACAAAGCCAAAGAGAAAGAATTGCTTGCGAAGCGAATGAAAGCCTGTGTTGAAGCTGGAAATGATGTCCACTCCATCTCATTTCGCGGTAGACCTTTGAAGCTGGATCGTGTGAAGCGCCACTACCGGAGTGATAAGAGGTTTGCGCAACTATGGGAAAAGCTATCTCAAAGCCCAGATGACATCTCTGTTGGTGAGGCACCAGTCAAAGAAGAATCTCCGTCTACTACCACTACCCTCACCAACGCAGTCAAACCATATTCTACCTCGAGCTCTTCACCCGAGTGCTCAAAAGCTCGTCGAAATCAAAGCAGCAGCGCTGAGCCAGTTCCAATAACGATTAATCTCATTCCGCCTACCGAAATTTACGGTGTTGAAGAAGCACTTTTCCATACCCAACAAGCGGTACGGTGGCAGTTTACGGGTTTTGCCCCTCTCAAGTCGAAAGATTTGCAGATTCGCTTTGCTCAAATGATTCCAGAAGAAGTAAAGACAGGCCAGACCGATCAAGTCTCAGCATTTTGGTTGGGGCTTTACCGAGGTTTCGACTATTTCCATTCCGGACGAGCAGACGAGGCGTGGAAAATGTTCGATACTTGTTGCAATATGGTACAACCACTGATTCATTCTGCACCTCTTCAGCTACTCTCGTGTCTGCTGGTACACTTCGCAACGCCTTGGAAAGGAATGGCAGCACTAGAACAGCATCTGTTGGGGTTCATCTCATCAATGGTTGGGAGTTCGCTTGGAGAACATCATCCTCTAGCTAAAGCATTTAGCATGATGACATCGACGGAGCTTCGAGATCGTGTCATTGAGTCAATGATGCAATTGGTGGTGGAGGGCTACGGTACAAACCGAAGGCCAAGCAATTCATCTCTTTTCGCATTACGAGTCGACCAGATCGATATGCTCCGACAGCGCAAAAACTTCCAACTGGCGCACTACATGTGCCAGCGGTTAATCGAAGATAGCAAATCTATGCGTCCGAAAAGGTACAGAACCGCATTAGCAGCACTGGGAAGGCTCTATGCAGACCAAAACCAAGAATTCGGGGTGGAGGGTGTCGCCAACAGAATCCTTCAACATGAGACCTCTGATTCAGGCTCGACGAACAGCAGCAGCGCGGCTTGGGCTTGTGACCAACTCGCCACACTGTGTATAAATCGAGGGGATTTTCCCTCCGCTGAACGCTATCTTCGTCGAGCTGCGCGCATGTCCTGTGCTAGTCTACCTCATCGCGGTCCCTCGACAGAATCATTCGTCAATCGGCTCAATCTGTGCATGCACCAGCAAGGCAAGGAGCCGGATATTCCAGAAATACAGACGAATTTAATGGTGCCCACCGTCACCGGGATCAACGGGATGTACTAACGAAGACGTGGTCGAGAATCTAATTGTTCCAATACTTGAACTTGGGCGCGAGACATATTGCGTGTTGCCTATGAGATTGAAATTGCCAGTAATGAAAAGGTGTTCAGGAATACTCACAGACTGTTCTAGAACAGTGTCTCATGTTCAGCTGGGAGAAGTTCAACGTGACGCTATCTGTGCTACGAGAACATCTGAATCAGGGGTGCAGTCACCTCAAATGCTTTATCATAGAGCATTAAGCTCGAAGTCACCATGTTATCTTCAATTTAGGATTTCAACATTTCTCTTATGCCCACTACGGGCAAGCATTTCGAAACAAAATGTGGAATGGCTCTGGCAGAGACGTCTACTTTGGATATTTGAAATTCCCAGCTGATCCAGCAGCAGCCGTCGGTATTCTGAAGGGGAAGTCGAATTTCGCTCGCTGGCACTCCGCCATCGAACCCATCCTTCTGTCAAACCCACATTCATCGAAGCTTATAATCGAAAGTTGGGCGGAGCCTCGGTTGCCTCCGGCTCCGAATGATGAACAACAAGCCATATTCGATGAAGAACGCAGAGAATGGCACTCAGCAAACACTGCAACTTGTCGATTCATTCGAGCAACGCTGGCCGAGAACGTGGTGCCATTCGTTCGTCAGTACAACTCAGCCAAACTGCTCTTCTTCAACCTGGTATGGCTTTATGGAGAGGATGCAGGAATCGATACACAAGGAGGGCCTCCAGTACCTGCAAATGCACCAACCTTAAATTCAAAGAGAGGTCGGACAAGCTTACTAGCAGTGTTGGAAGCAAAAAGAACTGTCGATTACTTGCCTCCTGTCGGAATGACGTTCAAGTTTCCATCCCCGTCCTCATCCATGACAACAAGCTCTAAAGCTAGTTCATCGTCCTCGGACAGCAGAGATAGGGCCATCGTTGTTGAAAGTCAGAAGAAATTGCGACAGACCCTAGCACAAGAATCTGCTCAAGAGCAGCATACAAGCCTCATTCGCGGCTTCGAACGGACTCAGATCTCGTCCGACCCGAACTTGGAGACTATTCATGAGCATGAAGAGCCACATCCTGGACGTCGCGTGCCGTCAGGTTATGCCATTGACTTTAAGTTCGATGACAAAGGCAATCGGCCCAGAGAAAGCATCAGCCCTCTTACTTCATCGGACGGAGGCAGCCAATACGAAGAAGTGAGTTTTTATGTGGCTCAACCACAATTATTGCAAAGAGATATCCGGACTAGTACTGACACATCCATACCTCAGGACGAGTGTAATCTCGATGACCTCAGCAATGAACAGTCTACCCGACCCAAGAAGCGACAAGCAAGCTCAGATCAGAACTCAAGACCTTCAAAAGCAAATATAGTGTCAATCTTGAAGAACGCCAAACCTGGAAAGTCGAAGACACGAGACAAACTTCCTTTCTCCTTTCCACTTCGTCGCATGGACGCAGATCGAGACAAGGACACGGGCCAAATTGTGACGAATTGACATCGCCGAGGTGCTTGGAGAGCCTGATAGCGGGCGTTGAGATGTTTGAAATTGAAGATTTTACAAGATTTTGAAAGATTCCGCACGGAATCTGTGTTGTACTTCTCTGAAACTGCAACGCCCGTTGCACTCTTACTCTTCTGCAATGCCATCTTCGCGTCAATGGATCCATTCTAAACTCCATTGCCTTACAATCACCATTGGTGATTGCCACCGACGCCTCCCTGGAATGTGGTTTCCACGCCAATGCGACCAAATTTTTGCTATTGCACTTTCGGGTAACTGCGAAGAATATGTACTACACTTTAACATTTCTACAATGCTTGATTTAAGCGATATGGCCGTCTCGTACAGCTGACGCGGGATCGATGTCGCACTTCGAGGAATGTGCAATGTGGACATCGCACTTTTGGTGTTCTGCGATATAAACAGCAACAAGATGGCGGATTGACCGAGTGATGAGGCGTTGCAGTTTCCGCAAACTGCGACATAATCTTTCTATGACTTCAGAATGGATCCATTCCAGAAACATCGCAGATCTGAAAAACTGCGATACCCATTGATTGCACTTTCATGGAGCTGCAATGTTCTTCCTAAGGTTTATCCACACAGAAAAGGTATCGCCATGTCTTTCCCGTCAGGAAGCATCGTGTGAAAAGATGTTGCATTTCCATCGAACTGTTAAGCGGTGCGTTGCACTCCCGTCAAACTGCGATGCCCTCTCCGCGTTAAATCGTCCTGGCAGGGAATGTGTCGCAGTTACGAAATTCTGCGACATCCTATATTGCACTCTCACACTTTTACGACGCCCTCCTTGCGCCGCGCCATCATTCGAAGGACACTGCACTTCTGTGAAATTGCGACGCAACCTTCGTGCGAATAGATCGTACATCAAGGTGGCATCGCAGTTCGATCAAACCCTGAAGAGGGTATCGCACTCCTGTTAATCTGCGATACCGTTTCCGCGTCGAATGACTACGCGGGACTTGTGTTGCAGTTACAAGGCTTTGCGATATGCCATGTCGCAGTTTAACCGTTCTGTGATCCCGTCCCTGTGCGAATGCACTGTACGCAAGGAAATCGCATTGCAGTTGTGAATCTTTGCGATGGTCCATATTGCATTTTTGCTCCAGTGCAATGCGATCTTCGCGTCAGTGGATCCTTTGCGATCAACTATTACATTATTTCCTCACCAACCCTTCAAGTCGAAGGATCATCTAATTCACGTTCCCCTGGATTCCCAGCCTTTCAGCAACAGCCACAAACCCACCCTCCTCCTCTTCAATCCACAAATCGGGAATATTTTCCTCCCTCAACTCTGGATTCTTCTCTTCCAACGGCCGTTCAACATATATCGCATAGAAGCCACACGCCTTCGCGCCCCTCAAATCATTCAGATGCGCCGCCACGAGCGCACACTCCTCGGGCTTGACGCCCATCTTTTCCGCCGCGCCCAGATACACCTTCGGGTTCGGCTTGAACGAGTTCCACATGTCGGCCGTGTAGACGTGTTGGAAGGGAATGTTGCTGTGCGCCACCATCGATTCCATCAGCTCGCGGTACGTGTTGCTCAGCGTTACCGTGGAGAATCTCTGGTTCAGCAGCTGGAGTCCCCGACTTGTGTCGGGCCATGGTGGTAGACGGCGCCAGGTCAGCACGAGTTCTTGAAGCTGGGACTCGGTCCACAGTGAGCCGTTCTTGACGAGAGGCTCGGAGGTGATGGTGGCGTTTTCTTCGCGAATGATCAAGCCGCGCTGTGCTAGGAGCTTGAACAGTGCTGTAAATCGATGCTTGTCGACGGCTTTCCAATCGACAGTGTTGAGTTTCGCTTTGCTCTCGCTGGCAAACGCGTCCACCTCTCTGTCCCATTCCTGTAAGATTCCTGTTAGTTTGCTTTCAACGGCGCGTCGATACTGCAAAACATTGTTCATTCTGTTTCCGGTGGCAAACATACTCCTCCGAGCTCGAACCACTGCTCATACGTCTGGTAACAATAACATGGATTAGTTCACCGTCTCCACTAAGCCCAATTTTCTTTCTCAACGAGGCTGAGAGCTCGGAGGAAACATTACCATCTTCTCCGCCTCGGCCCGGACTTCTTGACTGATCGACGACTCCCGGTCTAATTCTAGAGCCTCTTTCGCTGCCTTCCATAGTGTGTCCGCGACGGGCGTCCTCTGAGCCACGGACGTCCCGAAGACGTCGAAGAAAAGAACGCGTAGCGGTGGGATTGGTCTTCCAGAAGTTGTCATTTTTTTTTTGGAATTTGATCCCCCTTTTGAATAGAGAGGTTATGACTGGAATGATATATCGGCTTCTGTGTCAACTTAACATCGACAGAAAACGCCGAGTTAAGCAATGAGCAGGCAACGGAGGCAAATATCTTGTCCAGAGTACTATCTACATCGAAGACTGGGCCAGACAAGCTTTTATATACATTTTAAGCATACTTTTTTGCACGCGAAAAAAAAAAAACTCTCCGAAAATGCTTCCTTCATTCATGCACGCCTTGTCGGTGGCACATTCTTATTCGAGATGTAAGCTACGCGTTCTCGTGCTATCTAGGTGTGATTTACTTGTGCTGCAGATACATGTAGTTAGCGTACACCATGGCCCTGATAGCACTATCAGGCAGCACCCAGGCAGCAGAAGATAAGCTCGGCGAGCATAGGCCCGGCACGCCTTATTACACGAGCAAATATATGCTCACATGAACGAACCCTCTAGCATGAAGTTTCTCGCACATATCTTCTTTGAGTACTCGCATACGTGTACTTGTATTCTAGGTATCTGTAAGATCCTTTGATTTATCTCATCTTCGGTCTCGATGTCCTCCCTTTGTACTCACGAGGTTGATCTGACTGGACTAATCAACTTGATGCATATTTCCCTCGCCAGCTTCAAAACATCCTGGGTATGGTCACACCCTCTGGGCGTGACTCTGACCACACTTGCCCTGCACTTTTAGCGTCGACGAAGGGATCTGTATATTGATCGCGTTCACAATGTAACAAGAACTATCTCCCGTGCCTTCACCACTCCATCCTCCCTCCTTTCCTCTCCTCGCCCTCCCCTCGCTCCTTCCCCACAAACAAGCCATAGAGCCCTCCGCCGACGCGGTTGCGCACTGTAATCCACGTATCATCGCCCTCGTTGCGCTCTTTCATGTAATGACTCAGATCTGGCGCGAGCATTTCTTGACTCACAGTCACCGGAGATGTGTAATGAGCGCCAAAGTACTTGACTTCTTCGTCGCCACCACCACTGGCCGTTGAGCGGGCGCGGATTTCGCTTTTCTCGTCGCTGGGATCTTGAGATGTGGTGGTGCCTGATTTCTTCCGCGACGGTGAGCGATCGATACGCACGCCCTGCCGTATGGCCTTGGAGACGTCGTTGTCGAAATAGTTGAATGGCATGAACAGCACGGAGCTCGCGCTTGTGTGCATCAGTGTGTTGGGCACGTCTTGGCTGCTGGGAACGTGATGCCCGCCTAGGTTGAAGTAGATGACTAGGTCGGTGCCACTTTCTACCTCCTCCCCAGCTACTTGCGACGCGGTGGTGGTGAGGAGAGATTCGTTGTTCGCCATCTTTGCGAAATCGATCAGCGGGTCTAAGGGGTCCAGTGTGTTCCAGTGGTGCGCGCTGCTGGGTTCTACGTCGGGATGGTTCTTTAGCACCCAGAGGTCTGCTTCCGACCAGAGAGCCGAGTGGCCCAGTGCGGTGGAGTTGAGGATGGTGAGGTGTGTTGGGTTGCCCATGCCAGTGCCGGGAAGGATACGATATGCTCGTGTCTCGCCCCATTTATTTACATGCCCTGGAGCGGTGATGAGAAACATTTCCCCGCCGTTGCGAGGCCAGTCCAGGCCACGCTCGTGCGTCAACGTGGTGTGTAACATGTGCATTGTATTGCGTGGCGTAGAAACTTCCGGCAGATCCCACTCATAAGATCGGGTGAGCGGTTCGATGCTCGTGCGCACTAAGGTGTTGGCATCTCCGCCGCAGAGGTCGACATCGGCGCGGAAGTTGACTACGTGGTCGTGCATTGATGTGTGCAGGCCCGGGTGGATGCGGTAACCGTATTCATTCTTCGTGCTGGCGTTGGGAGGTGTGCCGGATAGTGCTTCGGCGTTGAAGGCCCCGAAAATGTACCCCGACGCACGCAATTTAACTTCAATAGAGCCGTCGAGGTAGAATATGTAGTCGATCTGGGCAAAGAAAGGAATGAGCAAATTGGAGTTATGTATACACTAGGGTGAGAGGAAAGGGGCAGAACTCACCGTATAATCATAATTCCCCACGGTACTTACGCTCCTGACCACCAAATAGGTATTGTAACTCACAGTGGCACTGAAGGCGGTGGTGTGCCTCTGCAACGGCGCATCACTCGTGAACTCAAAAATACAAATCGCATTCTTGTTCGTGAACATGCGTCCTCCCACATGGTGTACCATGTCAATGTACTCAGCATGGCCTGGACAATCCACGCCCGGTACCAGACTGAACATCTTCTTGCCCATGCCGAAGAAGGTGTCGAGAAACTCAAGCCCAGATTGCATCGGCTCTACGCCGGCATAGTGGGCCAACGCCTCCTGCAAGCCCAGATGGTAGATGAGACGTGTGGAATTGTAGCTGATGTCGAAGAGCGACAACGCTGTGGCTTGTGATGTTGATAGATAGAATGTGAAGCCCATCCAGGATATGTAGTTTTGCGCACGGTCGAGATGGTAACGCGGGCCGTAGGGTTGGATCGATAGCGGCGGGGGCATGGTGTCTCTCTCGATTGTGCCTGTGGCTAGGTTCTCGGTGTCCGTCCACTCGCCATCCTGATTCACCACGAGACGTTCGAACTCTGGATCTTGCATTGCCTGCCGCAACATCGTGTCGTTATCATATAACACGCCGTTGTAGAACCATTGACCCGTCCGCCACGATGCGGGATCTGCACTCGGCACGTCCAGCTTCACATACAGACCCTGGGGCAGCAGACTGCGCGCGTCAGACGACATGCCCGGCGCAAAGAATTCGAGCCAGTGCACCATGCGCCCGCTCTCGAGCAGTGCGGGCCGCGAGCCGATGACCAATCCCTCCGGGTCATCTGGGTCGTCGCGGTTCGTCTGCGCTCCCAGCAGCGCCAGCGTGATGTCCGACGCATTCTCGCCGATTTCCAGCGCCCAGTCCAGCATAGCAAAAACATTCGAGATGGGAGTCTCAATCCAATTCCGCCCCGAGTTGTGTGGGTAGTTTAGAGGAAGAAGCTCGGTGTCGTTGGATGGTGGGAGCGGGCCGACCATGTATTCTACAATGAAAGCTTGGTCATTCTTTGTTTCCAGCGTCGAGAGCCGGGCCCAGCGAGGAGGCGCAGGGCCGGCGTGGTCAAGGTATGCCACGACATCGGATTTGTTAGGTCGAAGGAGCTCGACCAGGTTGACTGTGTTATCCTTCGTGGTGGTGGTGCCATCATGGCTCTTCGAATCAAGCAGGTCGGTATTCTCGTGCAGCCAAACGTAGAGTTGTGAGGCTTCTACCTCGTCAAGCTCAGTCCAGGGGTTTACTGCCGGTGCCTGGAAAGGTTTGTGGGGATGTTTGGAAATGGTGGAGGATGGTAATTGAGACTGTTGCTGTGTGATTGGATCGGATACGAGCCCTGTAAATACGAGGAGATAAGCGAGACTGGAGAAGATAACGAGCGCTGAGAGTGAGATGCTCAGCGGCGCTCTCCAAGACGCCATGATGGCGAGAGGATTGATACTTGATAGTGAGGTGAGGGAAAGAGTGTGTACATTTCTTGGTATGTATGTATCATGGACTCCTTGACTTCTGGGGAGTCCATTAGAGAATACTCATGTGTAAGAGATACGGCGGAGATGACCTGATGGACGCAGGGACTCTGGGCTAGAGTATCCTTGTGAGGAATAGCTTTGATGCCACTACAGAAGTCACTCTTATCTTGGTTTTGATGTGCGCTGTCTCTATCAAGTCGCTACAATGCCATCCGGTACTTGGAACTCCGTCACTACATCGCCCTTCTTGACTCCCTCACCTTCCCCATTGGTCGTCACCATTCTGTCCTCATTTACTACCAACTTCTCCCCCTTTTCCAGTGGCTCGTGGGTAAAACGGGTATTGTTCAGATACCACGTCAACCCCTCGACGTCGCCGTTTCTCTCCGCTACCGCCCATCCGTCACCAAACCAGCCAAAGTCGTTGCCGTCGAAGGATGTCATTTCATAGTCGTCAAACCTCACCTTTTCAAATGTCCGAACTGCGTGAATACTGCTTCCGGGCCACAAGGCAGTGATTCGACCTCTCTTGCGCTCTTCCGCTGTCGCATTCGGCGGTGATGATTTATACCAACTGCCACACTCGGCGGAAAATACTGTCCGTTTGAAATAGGCGTCACAGTAGTTGGTGAAATTCTGGACCACCGACTTCTTGGGTTCAATCGTCTTGACGTTTCCTTGCCCAAGCCTCTGAAGGATCTGACCGACATAGCGAGTAATAGCCTCGATGATGATCAATAGGTTGCCATTACCAACGCCTTGGTTCGGACCGAGCGATTGGAAGAAATTGGGGAATTGACTAGTACAGACACCCAGGTACGTATCTGGTCGCACCTTGTACAGGTCTTGTAGGTTCACTCCGCTACGACCGTAGATTGGGAACCGGCCCTGAAACGACGTGTCAAATCCTGTGGCGCACACGATCGCCTCAACAGGTCGATGTTTGCCGTCAGTCGTTATAACGCCAGTCTCATCAACCCTCTCAATTTTTGTGGGAATTACGCTCACGTTTTCGGCCACCAGGGCTTCCAGATATCCCGGTCCAGGCGTAAGTCGCTTGCAAAGAGGTGGAAATTCCGGGATGAGATGTTCCGCAATCTCAGGTTTCTTGTCTAGCCGTTTTCGCATCTCCTGGTTGAACTCCGACCACGCGCCTGCGTGCTCCTTGGTTCCTCTGTGCGTGAGAGCAAAGCCTCCTTGCATACCGATTTCAAGTGCCTTGCGGTATTTGACGTAAGACTCGGGGTCTTTTTTCCATGCTTCGATTTCCTCTTGTGTGTAGCTGAAGTTGCCATCTTGGCCGTCGTTCCTTTGTCTGACAAGTTCGTTACCGAACGTTGCAGCGATCCATGTTCGACCGCGGACATAGTGATCCATTGATTTCACTTTTGATTGCAGGTTGGCAACGATCTGAATACCACTGCTGCCGGCACCGACGACAGCAATGTCCTTGCCCTTTAACGCTTCTTAGTCCCAGCCCTCATACAACTCGTGAGCAGACCTACCGTCACGTCATATTCAGAATCCCAATTTGCGCTGTGTAGTAGCTTGCCTTTAAAGCTATGCAGGCCCTCTATACTGGGCCATTTCCACTCATTCAGGGCACCAATACCGGTCATAAAAACATCACCGACATCTTCCACGATCTCATTTGTGTCCAGCCTCTGAAATTTGACATGCCACTTGGAAGTCTCCTCGTTCCATCGAGCTTCAATGCATTTGTGGCTGAATGTCATGAACTTCTTGACATCGTACTTTTCTGCGATGCGTCTCCAGTACTGGAGGATTTCCGGAGCACCGGCGTAAAATTGACTCCAGTGGACATCAGACTCAAAGCTTAATTGATACGAGTGAGCGGGGATGTCTGAGGCTTGTTGTCAGTATTCCCGCCACCTCTCAAGCGGGCAAGTGGGAGTCTTCCGTACCACATGCGCAGCCGGGATATCTGTTCTCAAACCAGGTTCCTCCAACATCGGGGTTCTTCTCGTAAATTGCAAGTTCTACCGTTGGTAGAAACTTGGGAAACTGGATAGCCGCACAGATGCCCGAAACTCCAGCTCCAATATAGATGACCTTCAGTGGCCGAGGTTCGTCGATGGCTCTTTCTGATATAAGAGGATGGGCATACGCGTCGTCTTGCACCTTGTAGCCCATGGACCCCATCTTGAGTACGGGTCTGGAAATAGCTTGGGTAAAGTCTCAAAAGTGACGCTGATAAGAAACTGGCAGAAAGAAAAGAAGCAAGTTTGATATGAAGAGGCAAGCATGCAATGGAGGGAGAGACCCTTACTTGTACTATCTCACCGTTCTTTTGCTAGGATTTCAGACTTTGACCAGGTTTGTTTTATCACTTTGGATCTGCCGAAGTCATGGCTGTGATCACCCGACATCTTGGTAGCAGTTCTAGCTCAGGTATCCAGCCGGCGGATTTGCTGGCCCCCCTTTCCCCTCTACGCCGGGGAAGTGCTCCATCGCTTGGGATGGGGTGGCGAGGCAGGCAAGGCATGCCAGGATGAAACTCCGGACTCGCTTTTGCGGTAAGTGGTAGGTGGTAATAAGTGAGTGGGTAGAGAAGGTGGGGTTTTTCCAAACAAAGGCTTGGAGGGAAACATTAGTTTTGAGGTAGTACTGGTAAGTGACTAGTACACTCCTCGATGAGGGCCGAGGTACCTAGGGCAGATACCCTTACTACTCGGTGGTGCTGGTACTCTACCCAAGACTTCTCTAACCAGGGACTCATGGAAACAAGGAAAACCTACCCCAACTTAGGGTACTTTTGAAGTGCTTCATGTTTATTGACGACGACTCAAATGTCTATGCAAGACCATCCTTCTAATGTCTATCGCGCCCACATTTCTAGCTGTCTATTCCACCCGATCAACAACTGGACTGTCAATTCGCATCATTCTAGGATCTCTCACGAAACAATCGAGATATCCCAATCGAACAGCATGCAATCGTCTGATCGCAAAACAAGATAAGCAGTTTTTAAACCCCCGCCCGAAACGCCATCGTGGTATCCGTTGCATGCTCATTAACCCACTGACAACAGTGGTCTGTATGCATTCGACCAAGGTAATTCAAAGTCGTGAAGATCGTGATTCGAGGTGACGAGTATTCTAATCGTCTTCGTCACTGAAGACCTCTTCACCGCGCTTTCGTCGAGCCATTCTCTCCTAGAGATGTTGTCAGTGCTGATCAGAAAGGTGAGATTGTTTCCACTAACCTTCTTCTTCTTTCTCATCTCAGACGAAGTCAACTTCTTGGCTTTCTTGTTGCCTTCAATCTTATTGCCCTTTTGCAGAGTTAGCTTGTGTTTCGAAAATCAAGGACTCCCGTCTTACCATAGCGTCGAACTTCTCCTCCTCATCATCATCCTTGTTAGTCAGTCTGGGCCCTGTACCCTCTATGCGGGAGTCAGCAACATGTCAATCACAACTCGGTGGAAATTTCACTTACGTCCAGTGACCCAATTGTGGCCGGAAGGCACCATCCTGCCTGCGTTGACAGTCCCTGTTCGTTCGTTAGCGGTGTACATGATAAGTTGACAGACCTGGACAGCTACTTACAAACTTCTTCAGTCAACGACTCAGTAAACTCGGCGTTGTGGGAAATGATGACGACACCACCCTCGAACTCTTTCAGAGCCTTGGAAAGGGCACCCAGTGAGTCACGATCGAGGTAATTGGTAGGTTCATCCAGAACGATCAAGTGAGGGCGTTGCCACGTGCAAGCGGCAAGAACAACCTTGACACGTTGACCACCCGAAAGACCACGCATACGAGAGTGGGAAATAAGCTCGGCATCGAGGCCAAAGTTGGCACCGTGAGCTTCAATTTCCTTTCGGATGAGAGGTCGGAACTGTCCACTGGCAAGAGCTTCCTTCTGATCAACTTCAGCAACCATCTTCTGGTGCGACGCGAGAATTTCGGAACGAGGAATCCAAGCGTTATCAGCAGTCATCATAGGAGTCCATTTCTCGTTCTTCTGGCCCACGTTCTCACCGAGTGCAAACGAACATTCATATTCGTACGAGTTCTTGAACTTTCTTCGGGCGTGGATGCCGATGACACGTCGCTGGGTACCCTCAATCTTATAGATCTTGTCCATGGCCTTCTCGTCGTCCTCGGTGACGATCTTGTTGGCACGATCCATGGTCTCGCGATCCTCACCAGTCTGGAATCGCCATTGAATGTACTCAGATGGGGTCTTGTCGAGGAAGTTATCGATGTGAGCGAATGCGTGCTGCTTAATGTAGGCAATACGAATGTTCTCGTGTTGGTAAAGCTCACCAGCAGTCGGGATCAACTCTCCGGTCAAGACGTTAACGAGAGTCGATTTGCCAGCACCATTGGGACCGATGACGGCAATGCGAGAGCCAAGAGACACCTGGAAGGTAATGTCCTGGATCTGAGGCTTCTCGGTACCAGGATACTGGAATGCCATCTTGCTGACACGGACGATGGCCTTGGCCTTGGTCTTGACACCCTCGAGGAAACCAGGCTCAGGGAACTTGAAGGACAGCTCGGAAGCGCCAAGTTCGAAGTAGGAACGAGCAGAAGGCACTCGCTTGGCGAACTCGGTCAGGTTACCACGGTATCTGCGGAGCTTGAAGCGTTCGTAGTGGATGACGTGCTGAATGACATTGTTCAGGAATTTAGAGTCGTGGGAAACAATGATAGACGTGCAAGGGGAGGTGGTGAGGTAGTTCTCGAGCCAGGCGACGTTCTTCACGTCCAAGTGGTTGGTGGGCTCATCAAGCAGGAGAATATCCGGTGCTTCAAAAACAGCGCGGGCAAGAGCCAACTTCATCTTCCAGCCACCAGAGAGCGAAGTGATAGGACCATCCATCTGGGAGTCGAGGAAACCGAATTCAAGGAGCTTGGCCTTGATGTCGGCAACAGAGATGTCAATACCGACAGATCTCAGCTTCATCTCGGTCCAGCCGATGACAGTCAATTCGGTATCAGCAGCGTCCAGATCGTGCTCGACGAAGACGGTCTTAACTTCAGACTGTTTGGGGAAACCCTCGACTTGCTCGTTGTTGATAGCACGCATGAGGGTGGATTTTCCGGAACCGTTGGGTCCCAGAAGACCGTAGCGCTGGCCACGCTTGAGGCGGAGAGTGGTTTGGTTCAGCAGAATCTTTGCACCGTAGGCCAAGTTGAACGTGCAGTTGCAAAGATCCTCGCCTTCCTCTTCATCGGGCTCGGCCTCAGGCTCGTCTTCCACACCAGGGGAGGCACGCTTGCGAAGAGCTTCGGCTACAGCCTTTGCGTCAGCCTCTCCAACGATAGTCTTGAGATATTCGACAGTGTTGGAAACCCAGTCAGGCTCCTCGGTGACTTTTTCGTCAATCAACTGACCAGCGATGGCAGAAACGTAGTCGAGAACAGTGTCAGCTTTTTCAGCCTTGCCCTTGTGCTTTTGCTGGATGATCTCAGTGAGGATGGGCTTAACAGTGGCAATTTCACCGGCGTTCGAGATCTTGGGGAAAGAGCCATCTTCCTTGACGGCACCAACTCGCTTGAGAGTGTCCAAGCCCTGCTTGGTCTTCTCACGAGCCTCAGGGTCGGCCATGTTCTCGAAGTTCTTGGTGAGCGCAGGCATCAGCTTTGGCAAGAAGGCTGCGACAATCTGGGGATCTTCGACCAGTTTGCACATGTTATCGACGATAACAGCCGACTTTCGCTTGATGGCAGTCTCACGCTCGGCCAAACCACGCTCCAGAAGAGGAACCATGATGGCCAAAGTGGGTTCGTGCACATCGGTGACGAAAGTGGTGGCACCAAGCAAGTGAACGGTCTCGGGGACATTCTCAGGCTTAGCAACACACTTGATCAATTCAGGAATGAATTTTTCAATATCCTTGTTTTCAATCAATTTGCAGATTTTTTCCATTGTGCCATATGCCTTCTTCTTGACTTCGGGCTTGGTATCCCACATTGACTCGGAAACGATCGGAATGAGAGTAGGCACAAGGAAGGAGAGCTGAGTTGGGGCGGTTTCGACGAGGGCTTCGATACAGTCGAGACCAGTCATCTTCTCGGGCCATTTCTGGGCGCTGATGATGGAGTTTCGGATGTGAGGTAGGGCGACTTTGACGGAGTTAGGGTTGATGGCTCGGACGATGGCAAGAGATGCGGCCTGCGCAACGTTCTTGACAGACACCATCTTGTCGCCGACAGCGCCCAGTGAAAGTGGCAGGAGAGAAACGAGGTAAGGCTCGACACCGGGGGCGACTGAACTGTGCGAGGCAATGGCTCGAATACCATCAAGGGCACGTTCTCGCACAACGGCATCTTTCTTGTTGGCTAATTGCTTTTTGAAGGTCTCAACAGCCTTGAGAGGCACATCGTGCTCCTCGATAGGGCCGTTTAAAAATGTGGCCACATTGCCTGCGGCGCCGTTGGCTTCATCTTGAGATTTTGAGATGGACAATTTCTGCAACAGTCCGTCGAGATCGGCCAGAGACTGCTTTGTCTCTTTGGCAGAGGTGGCGGGAGTTGAAGTCATTTTGTCGACTGCTGGCATGTCGTGGGAGAAAATTCCAGTCGAAAAGAGGGAGGGGAAATTCGGATTTTGGTGTTTTTGTGGGTGGAAATTTCAGATTTCAGGAATGTGAAAAAAAGGCGGTCTAAGTGGGCTCTGGAGGGGTGCCGACTAAGACTGCGCTTCCACGCCGGTCTCGCTCTATTTGGCGTCTATGCAACAGCAAGAAAAAAGAATGTGCAATCTCTGGTGAAAGAGAAATGCAAGGAGAGAAAGTCTAGAGGTGGTGGAAAGGGGATAGAGAAGAAAGAGAAGAAGAGTGAGCCTAAGGGTTACGGGCGATGGGTTATATTTTTTTTTCTCTGGATCGCCATTCACTAAATTTTTTTTATCGCCCAGGGAGGACACAGCAGTTACCGACTCACCCAGACGGCCAGCCCGGTTCTTCGGCCAGTCACATCTTCTACTTAGCCCCATTCCCCATCCAAACCCATTCTTTTCCCATCAATATCACCCTGAGCACCTACTTAACTTTGACCGCCTTGCTTTAGCCTCTGTACAACTCAGGCCGCGATAGCCACAGACCCGAGCCAGACCAGCATAAGCCAACATGATTTTCATGGACATTGTCGAGCCACCAGATCCTCCTGGAAGCGTCGAAAAAGTTGCAAAACAGGGGCACTGGCCCGTGCTTCTCGAAGAAGCCTATTTTTGTCGCCACTCAGCCTTGAAATTCCGAGACGCGGTCTGTCAGGGTTTCTAGGCACGGCTCTATCACGGTCCTTTATCTCCCGCATGGGTAAATGTGTAAGCATGCGCTCCTATCGCCCCTTAGTCAATTTATACCTTGCACCATTGCCCGACAATGTTACCTTTGGCAGCCATTGCCATCACCATTACTAAAACTAATGAGAAAGGAAGAGGACTGCGGTGTGGCTGTGAGATTTCTCCAGGCTTAGTACTACCCCTGTGCCCCTCGCTCGTCCCTCCTCCTATCAGTCACCCTAGCGGTATCGATAGGCACTGATAAGCTGAGGAACTTTCGCACACCATGGGGGCGGAGGGCATAAACGTCCCCAGAATTACGGCGCCCGTTCAGAGGCCCCCTACCTTTTTGGTAATCTTCATTCACACGTATGGCCAGCATTACGAAAAGTGATAGGATTGCCCAGCGAAACGTTTTATTTACATTGATTCCGATTGGCAGATTGCCACTCTAGTATTTTTAATACCCGAGATGTTTTTTTCTCGGCCTTATTGACTCGTACAACTGAGTCATTCATGTTTTACAATTTTAACGGGAGGACTCATCTTGCACGAAAATGAGAATGGCAAATGCCACATAGTTACCAAAAGATGTACTGCATGTACATGCTATCACCAGCTTAGCTCAAAGGACTGATCCGCTGGCGGAGCACCATCCCCAGCTGCTCACCGCCTTCCCCAGAGTCCAACATGCTCCCATCCTGACTCCAGACGTTTGACCAGAACTCCGTACTAAAAGACTTCCGACAAGAAGTCAAGCCTGCAGCTTGGTTGCCGAGTCTGCTGCGAGTCATACATTGTTGCCACACCTTATTTTTCTGTTATATTTGGCGGCATGGGCTGTTTGTCTCGTGTCAATGTACCAGTTCAAAATTGTGTCTTATGCATTCCAATCAACTCTATGGAAAAGTAAGCCCACACACCCATCAAGATTAACAAGATATATTCTCATATGTGGCTGTCAGAGCCACGGCATAACAAAAGCACTGGCGTCGCAAAACTTGGTCATATCGGTCGTCAATAGCCGAATCAATTCAGCAGCAATTCCAAAAATCCATCCCAGAAAATCATCCTCTGCTTTAATGATGATGATGGTGTCTGCGACGGCTGCTGTCGCTGTCACTGCTGTCGCGGCTCTCGCTTCTCCGACGGCTAAGAGATCTCCGCCGTGAGACTGAACGACTGCGGCGACCTTCAAACTCATCGTCATAGTCGTCATAGGCTTCACTTTCGCGGCGTCGTTCTTTCCTGACTTTATCCTTCTCATGCTTCGCTTCAAGTTTGTGGCCAGCGTAGGCGCCGGCGAGGGCACCAGCGACGGTGATGAGGCTGTTGCTGTGTCCAAATTCATGCCCAGCCCCTTGTGTTCATGTCAGCGATTCATCTCAAGAGCACTTAGATCGCAGGCTAACTTACACCCTCCGACGGCACCGCCAAGAAGTGTGGCACCCACAGCTTTCTCTTTCTCATGGTCTCCATGATGCTTTTCACCTCGCTCCCTTGATTTTCCCCTAGACCTTTCTCTTTCTCGGCGGGAACCTCGGGAACCCCGGGAAGCCCGCGAGCTGGGTCGATCATCATAGCGGTCGTCATAGCCTTGCGTGGGAGAGTAGTATGAAGCAGCCTCTACATCACGATACTGACTTGCAGCATAGGGGCCTGAATTGCGACGTTCCCGCGGCGCTCCGTACTCGCCTACTTGCATACCCGAGGACCGCGGCGAGGATCGATACTGATCTTCTCTAGGAGGTTGATACTCGCCGTAGGATGACTGCAATGCCAAGTCAGTCCTGGAATTGGTCTTGCTGGAAAATGGTGGGAAGCCTTACCTGTGGAGCTGGAGAGGAGTGATAGCCTTGCCCCGGGGGAGGCGGGTATTGATTATGCCCAGCGTATTGATTGGAGCCGTAATAGTCTGACATGTTTGAGGTATGCACAATTCGAATCGAAGATGCAGATGTGAATGAATCAATGCCAAACGACGAAAATATTACAGCGCTATCTGGGTATCAAATACCTGCAAGGTCTGCAGCCGAGTTCGCGAACTGAGGTTGATCAGGGACTTAGTCATATCGCGCACCGCGGGGCTAACCGGAAGCGCGGACGGTATGACCTCATGCGTGGAATGACATCACCGAGTCGAACATCTCACGTGACTCTCGTCCTGAAAGAGATTTCCAGGGCCATTCATGGAATTTATCATTTGAGAGATTTGTTGACTTCTTACTTCAGTGGGTTTTCCATGGAAATATCAAAGTGCAAACCACGACGTTTTCCTCGACCGTTATTATGTCATCGTACCGGTAGCAGTGAGATACTTCTCCTTAGTCAACAGATGAGAGAATGCTTTCGTACGCACTCAGTCTGGACGCAATCATTCTTGTATGCTGCAAGTTGCTGGGGGAGTCCATTCGGCCAGTCCCTGTCATAGAAGCGAAGCACAAGATACGAAATTGGAGTCGCTGTCGCGGTACAGCCAATTTATACATACTGCCTACTCTAGACCCTGGCTCACCATGAGAACAAGATCTGGCCACCAATTGTGGTTCCAGCCAGTAATCCCCAAATCGGGGGACTGAAATCTCTAGCCGCGAGATTCATAACAGACTGATCTCTCATCTCATTTACTCAAGGTGGACGTTTGGGGCTTGTAGCCTCGTGTGGAATGCCGCAAGGCTACGGACACTACGGAATTCTGTCCTAGAGATGCCCCTGAGGTCGGCGAACGTTCGGTTTTTTGAACGAGGTCCATTTATCTTGACTCATCACCCAATCAAATCGTGCGAAACCATGCGGCTGTTGGTCACGGTACGTGTGGCCGACTCTGCTATCTTCCTTCGGGCAGAACTCGCAGCTTCACGGTTTTCCGCTTTGCAATCCCCCCTTCAGCCTCTGGAACTGCAAACCAGGGGCATGCCGAGTTTTCCATTCCCTTTATTTAAGCTTAACCAAAAGCACTACATCATTGGTGGCACAGATGCCATGCGCTCTTCAATTCCGCGCTCTTGACCCGATTTGGCTGCTGTCCGAATATATTTCGCCTTTCGATATGGCCGAACAACGCGAATGGTTCTCAAAATTTTGCTACAACAAGACACCAGACCTGAAGTTTCCAGAAATGGGGACTTAAGGCCGTACTTCCAAATGATGTTATGGGGCTTTTTGACGATGCTAGCGCTATCATCAACAAGCCATGCGACACTTTGGAGGCGTCGCGCAAGGTGAGTACCTATTGACAGAGACATGTGTTATATAAACTCTATACTCCCGCTTGTTTGTTGTCCCCTTTCTCGTATATCAGAGCAGTGCCTTCATTCGATTTGAGACAGGGACGTGGGATTGTTCCTATCGCGCGGAAACATTTTACTGTGTGCCTTGTTTTCTTGACTTTCTTTGCTCGCCATGGATCACTTAAACTCAAGTAACTTCACCTCCCTCACCACAACTCCCACAGCAAACTCCCAACACAGCTTCGAGAGGAGGGATTCTCACGCCACCAAATCCACCACACGGCGGTCTCTTGATCGATATGAGACGCGACCCACGCAAGGCGCCTCGGACGTCTTGGACCTTCCCTATGACATACTCAGCGATGAAGCCGATATGGCGGAGTATACTGAAGAGACGGTGACTGGTGTAATACCCAAGCGGTCGATATCACGGACAAGCGGCAAGTTCGAAGATCACGAGCTAGTTACATTCACCATCAACGATCCCGAAAATCCAAAGAATTGGTCGAAAGGATACAGTAAGTCTCTCACGAAGGTCTCGATGATTGTCCCGCACTAACATCCTCTCAGAGTGGTGGTGCACCATGGTAGTCGCGGCCACTTGCTTTACCGTCGCATTCAACAGTGCCGTCATTACCGCCGACCTCGAAGGCGTGTCGGAGGAATTCAACGTCTCTCTCGAAGTCTCTCTCTTAACCATTACCATGTTCGTCATTGGATTTGGGGTAGGGCCCCTGGCTTTCGCTCCCTTGTCCGAACTATACGGTCGAAAGCCAGTCTATGTCATCACCATCGCTCTGGCCGTCATCTTTGAGATCCCCTGCGCAGTGGCACAAAACATCGGGACCCTCTTAGTCTGCCGGCTAATCGACGGCGTCGCATTCTCGGCGCCAATGACACTCGTCGGCGGCACGCTGGCTGATCTTTGGAAGAACGAGGAGCGAGGTGTCCCCATGGCCGTCTTTTCCGCCGCTCCTTTCATCGGCCCCGCTATCGGTCCCCTGGCAGGTGGTTTTCTCGGCGATGCGGCTGGCTGGCGATGGCTGTACTACATTCAGATCATTCTCTCTGGCATCTGCTGGTGTCTTTTGACATTCACAATTCCCGAGACCTACGCGCCGATTCTCCTCGACAAACGCGCAAAGAAAATGCGTAAGGAGACCGGCGACAGCAAGTACGTGACGGAGAAGGACCTCGACACTCGACCCTTCGCTGAGAGATTGCGCATCTTCCTCGTCCGTCCTCTACAACTGCTGTGCCTGGAACCCATCGTCCTGCTCATTTCGTTGTACATGTCGGTTCTCTACGGTCTGTTGTACATGTTCTTCGTGGCATACCCGATCGTGTATGTTGAAGGCAAAGGATGGTCTGAAGGCAGTACTGGCCTGATGTTTATTCCGCTGGCATTGGGCGTCGTTCTGTCCGCTATGTGTGCACCATTCGTCAACAAGCACTACCTGTCTATTTGCCGAAAGGCACCAAACGGCAAGCCTCCGGCGGAAGCGCGTTTGATTCCAATGATGTTCTCTTGCTGGCTTATTCCCATCGGACTCTTCATCTTCGCCTGGACGTCATACCCGCACATCAGCTATTGGGGTCCCATGATGGGCGGCTTCCCGGTCGGCTTCGGCTTCATCTTCCTCTACAACTCGGCCAATAATTACTTGGTTGATACCTATCAGCATCAAGCCGCCTCAGCACTCGCAGCCAAGACCTGTATACGTTCGTTCTGGGGTGCATCGGTTGTGCTCTTTACCGAACAGATGTATCATACCCTAGGATACCAATGGGCCAGTTCGCTGCTTGCATTCTTGGCTTTGGCTTGCTGTGCTATCCCGTATGTTTTCTACTTCTTTGGCGCAAGAATCCGACGTTTTAGCAGGTTTGCATTCCACGATGAAGATGAAGAGATCAAGGCTATTAGCGAAGAGAAGGTGTGAGGGAGATAGACAGAAAGATGGTGGAAGGGATGCTCGACTTCTGTCGGATTTTGATTGGAGGAAGTTAGGGTGATCGATAGCGAGCTGACTGTCGAGATACGCTCTACATGTTCTCCAGGTGAGATTAATGTGGTAGTTGCATTGCAAGGAGTCCTCGTGGTACATGAGACGTGGAAAGATACTGGTCCCAAATTACCTAGGTAGAATTAGCGAGCAATCATTGGCGTCAATCACAAGGAAAGAGCCGGCGCAGAGCGATATGGAATTATGATACCCTTGAACACCAAATACCATAAAATGTTCTTGTGCGCCCAAGTTTTGCCACTTTTAGTCACCTAGATTGAGCTTGAAAAGATCACCTTGACTTCCGTTAGCGCGGCTTTTGTACCGGGTGCTGTCCTGGGAAGTACCTCCCTACATTCTTGTCCACCAGTTCCAAGGTTGGCACTTACTTTTCAAGCCTCGTCCACTTCTCGCACAAATCTCTCACGATGCTCGGAGCCTCGAACGCGACAGGGTTCCGAGTGTTACAAGCGTGCAAGTCATGGTAAGTTTGAAACAAATCCTCGCAGCAATTGACACAGAGTTCTGCACTCCATAATACCCCTATGAAAATCCCGGACACAAAATCTGAGGGAATAGAATTCGCTGATATGAGTGATTGAGGTTCGAAGTCGACAGCGCAAGACAAAATGCAACGGCGTCCGACCGACATGTGGCAGCTGTGCCATGAGACACCAGTCCTGTACCTGGCCGTGCCTTGACACGCCTTCAGAATCGGCTCATCGAGAGAGCAATGTTGCTGCAACGACACATACAACCGATACGAGTGGAGTATTACACAATGATGGTGACCAGCAGCAGCAGCAGCAGCAACATCCCACAAAGCGCGTGCGTCTTTCCAAAGCACTGGGACGTGTTCATAGTGGTGGCAGCGGCAGTGGTAGCACCAATCCTCTATCGTCCAGTTTACTACAGCGTGCGCTTGAGATCTTCTACGCGCGGCACCACAGCGTCGAATTCTGTTCGTTCCTGCACACTCCGTCTCTCGAAGTTAAAGTCTTGCGCCACCAGTCGCCGTTCTTTGCACATGCGCTCGTCGCCCTTGCGGGGCTGTACATGAGCAAAGAAGAGGCGGTGGTCGAAGGGTTCGCGGACCCGGCGGCACTGTCGGATTGGTACACTATTGTTGCCAGGGAATACTCACGCCAATCCGTTGACGTGCCCTCAAGTAAGCGAGCAAGCTATGCATTGGGGCGCACCGATCCCTCTCTTGTTCTCGTGTTGCGACGTGAATTATCTGATATGCTGACAAGGTTTTATTAATCTATCTAGTAAGATCGATTCAAGCGAATCTCATTTTGGCATTACGAGAACTGCTCGCACGGACGCTTTATAAGGCGTGGATCTTCTCTGGAATCGCCATCCGACAAGCCCAAGCTCTTAGGCTGGGGCAAGAATACCACCATCGACTTTCAAACAGACAGAAGGAGGTCCAGAGGCGCACGTACTGGGCCGCATTTATCATGGATCGTCTCTCATCGTATTACTGCTGGAGGCCGCAGATGCTCGATACCGATTGTGTGCGCCTCAATCTACCCTGTCCTGAGAATCTGTTCATATTTGAAGAGCCCTTCGAGGGACCGAACCTAGAAACTCTGACCTTTCCCTGCGAGGTAGCACGCCTCGGCCTAGTTCCGTATTTCATCGCGGCTCTGAATCTCTGGTCCCAAGCTACGTATACGCAAGTCAAAGGAGGTCGTCGACTCAGTAAACATGATCCCAATGATCCTCAAGGCCCGTTGCGACAGCTGGAGAGCAAGATTGACCACATTCAAGGTTCGCTCCCTCTCTCTATGCGATGGTCAAAGCAGAACAGAAACATATTCCGCCATACGAATCAGGAGGCGCTTTTCGCAAATTTCCACTTCCTGCTCCATCATGCGAAGTGCGCTATGTACGAGGAGTATCTTCCCTACCGAGACGCTACGAATCCGACATTGGAGCACGAGAACCGCGATAACACTGCGGACTGTTCTTATCTGGACGAGAGAGACGACAGGATAGCATCCACCTGCATGTCTAGCTCAGAAGCCATTGTCGATATGGTTTCCGACCTGTTCGCAGATGAAGAAAGCGGTGTCAGCACTCGGACAAGTATTTTACAGTCCGTTTTCGCCGCTGCAGCCATGCTGTCCGCAACCAACGTCCAACTCTGGCTTCGACACGTGGAAGGGAGAGTGAGAAGTGATGACGAGCTGTCCACCCACGCCGCGGGCCGAGTGGACCAAACCGCAGCCGTCTTCCAATCATGGAAAACCCAGTGGCCTGTGGCTGAGGCCTGGATGAGCACGCTAGTCTCGCTCCGTCGACTATACCAGGCCACCTATGGTCCTGATTCCAACCTCGACTATCTGGCAGATGGTGAGAGTCACCACGACAGCAGCAATGCCGATGTCGACGTGAATATGGACACCGGCGTTAGTATTGTCCCTCCCGCTCCTGCCGAAAGCGACGCCTACGAGCATCCCTATCCGGGGTTAACCGAGGGAAACGGTCTCCCGCTCTTGAACGAACGCATGAGCGACAAGATCCGCTTCATTCTGCTGGCATCTCTCGAAGACACGGGTGCGCGTGAACGCGTTCTGCACTCTTCCATGAGTGCGAATCCGAACACAGAGCACCAACATGCCTGGGAGTACGAAGAGTTTTCGGCCCAGGACTTGGAGTTTCCTTTTTCCGATCTGTTCCCGGATGAAACATGGTGTTGAGGACCCGTTCAGGCGAGCCTCTGTGTCTCATGTGTCGTGCTATCTTGTCTATGATATATGTTACATACTGATAGTACTCCGCAGTAGTACAAGTGCAATCTGCCATCTGCTCAATCTATGTAGTGGCAGCAGCTTCAATGGGGAGTCACGATGCCTGGCTGGCAAATTTCGGTGTCAATGCGCATTCGGATTTACTGAGGTTCAAGTTGGCCTCGACTTTATCTTGATTGTATAGAACGGTATTACGAGCGTGGTCCGGCGGTCCCAATGTATACAAACGCGTGTTGGTGCCAACACCTACCAGGTCCCCATCGTGTCAACTATTTTTTTTTTCTGGCTCAGTAACCTCGCAGCTTAAGCAGCCGTCTAACTTTCTTGAAGCTGTCCCCAACGCCCGTCAAGAGCCACTGAAACTCGATTCAGGCTTGATATTTAAAATGCACTGGCCCACCCGATACCTCCAGCTTCGCCAATTTCCTATTCAAGGCTCTCAGGTACAGCGAATAAGTGACGGTAAAGAAAATGCCAGCACAAGGGAACGCCATGTTCACGATGAGCGCAGTTTGATATTTCGGCGCTTCGTGAGCGAGAAAGATGTTCGATGCAACCAAGCCCATGGAGTTGACGCATGCCAGCAGCACACCTGTGGTGAAGGCCCGGGTGTTCAGGTTTGGGATATTGGCCACTGTCCAAGCGGAGAATATCACACTCATTGGATATGCCTAGCTCCGTCCCTGTCAGCGCCACCAGCATCGAAAAAGAGAAGAAAATCGCCATTCACTGACAGACTCACCCCGATCGTGCAGAAGAAAATAGCCATATATGCGATACCTTTCTGCGTGTCAATATTCACCCCAAGGAGAACGGCATATCCTATCAGACTCAGGACCAGAGGAACCGTCATATGAAACCCTCGCTCGCGGAAATAGTCAGATGAATAGGCGAAGATGAGAAGGAACACCGCGGCAGTCAAGGCGGGGGCCACCGTGTACTGTGAAGCGATTTTATTTGTGTCAGCTCGCCAGTTCAACGCCAGTCAAGCCTTCCATAATGCAATATCGGATTGCAGAAGAGACAGATACTCACCAAATTCGTCTTCGTGACAGAATAGCCCAGCCGAACTGTCATAATGGCGAGGAAATTGGCACTTGCATTCGGCAAGATGCCTACAGAAAAGGCGATCAGGATCCGAGCAACGCCATGGATGGTCTTGAATTCAGCAATCGCTTCTGACCACACAAACTTATCGTTTCGACTCTGCATAGACTCAAGCTGGATGCGCATTTCAGCCGCGTCCTTCTCAACCTGCGTCAGGAAATAGGCACGTCTGATGTCAGCCGGAAGGACAAAGTAGGCGACAATGGCGACCAGGACAGTCAAGCAGCCTTCGAGAATGAAAAGATATGACCACACGAACAAGTCACCAGATGGCGTGACTTGGAACATGCCGTACGCCAGGAGGCCACCAAACGCCGAGGCGATGACTGCTCCGGCGTAGAAGATGGCAACACGGGAGGCAATCTCGGCTCTAGTATACCATTTACTCAAATAGAAAACGACACTGCGAGAAAAGAAACGCGGAGTCAGCAAGCCTCTCCTTTCTTTCTCCGGGTGGACCCACAGAGAGTGGCCGAACTTGTGTACGATTTTAACTCACGATGCAAGAAATCCGGATTCGAAGATGCCAACGAAAATGCGACAGACTATCAAGTCCCCCAGATTTTTGGCCACCGATGTACAGGCCGATGCAATACCAAAGGTCAGCATCATAACTGGCAGACTGACTTTGGCCGTGGCGACTTTGGTGAAGACAGTCATGACAGGCCCGAAAATGACGAACATGAGATAGTAGAGGGTGAGGAGAAGATTGTATTGATCACCCGTCAGGTGTGTGTCTCCGACTAGGCCGGCTGTCTTTGCGTTTCCCAGGTTACTTCGATCCAAGGAGCTGTTGTTGACATGAATTATTTTCTTCAGCAATGTATCCTCGCTTTCTCGAGTATAAATCAATCTGTTGTGTGCGACTCACTTGAAAGTGTACATGACGGCCAATGTGGGAAGAATGATGAAGTCGAGTTTCAATCGCAGCTTCCGAACAACTTGGGGGTCCACAGATTGGACGTCGCCCATGTTTGTGATACTGCCATTGGAGGTAGGCTGGACGCTCACCCGCTCGTCGTAGCCAACCTTTTCTGAGCTCATGTTGACGCTGCAAAGGACGAGAAAAGGAACCTGGAGAGAACCACGAAGAGAAGTAGGCTGTGGAACCCTTGAGTGAGGATCATCTTGTTGTATTTATCTCCCCTCTCCTCACATTAAGTCAACATCGCACTCAGGTCCAATCTGTTATCGTAATCACGTTATCTCCAAAGGCACGAGCATCAAGATCCGCGGATGCCCACCGAAGATAAAGGCAAGGACAGTAGTTAAGAGTGTCTCTGATGCAGAGAACCGAATCGCAAGAATTGATGGCGAAGGCCACTCCTAGGGATTCAGTATTCGATGCGGTTAGCGCTCCCGCGGGCCATCCGGGCCTGCTCATTGTCGGGACTGGCCAAGACGTGACACTAACTCCTCCTTTGCAAGCCTCCGCGGATGCCAGTTTTACTTGAAACGCCGCTCGGAAGAGAGAGAGAAATGAGTGTAGAAACGAGTGAGCCAATAAATGTGGATACTCCCGATGTCGCACACCATTGTCATGCATGTCTATTACGTCCCAGTTCGGACATGAAAGCGACGGAAAGAAGAGCATCATTGATGTGTAGAAAACTCGAAAACCTGGAAAAGAGTGTTTCTTATCTTGGATTTCTTTCGCAGAGTTGATTCAAGAAAGACATTTCTCGACTCTTGAGTCCTTCTCATACTCAAATATGAAACTACCCAACTGTTTGCTCCTCCCGTTTCTGGCCGCTGTAGCGGCAGGTAGCGATGTCAATGTGACAAGAGAGTTTCATGAACAGGCTATCAAACTGATGGAGGAGAGCCCGTTAATAGATACTCATATTGACCTTCCACAGATCATTAGGAGTTTGCGTATGTACCATCTCCCAACGGAGCGGATGTCTCCAGGCGCTCACACATCAACGAATGTATTACTGATTCACGATACAGATCGACGGCCACTCGACGCGCTTTACAAACTCAATTCCTCTTTCCCTGGCCATGTTGACATCCCCCGCATGAGAGAAGGCCGGCTGGGTGGTGCGTTCTGGACTGTCTGGGCCCCTTGCTACGATGTGGTTGACGAAGACCCTGGGCCCGATTTCAACACCCCAACAAACCATCTGCGAGACTCGCTCGAGATGCTTGACATTATCCAGAACATGATCGACCGGCATCCCGACGATTTACAGTACGCACGATCATCCACTGATGTCTGGGATGCTTTTCACGCTGGCAAGATTGCATCTCTCATCGGCATGGAAGGCACTCACCTCCTAGGCAACTCGTTGGGCGCTCTGCGTCTGTTCGCACAACTGGGCGTCCGCTATCTGACCTTGACACATACTTGCCACAGCGCATTTGCATCGTCAGCCGGGGGAACTGGGACGCCAATCGAGATGGGTGAGGGCGAGGGCCTGACGAAACTCGGCGAAGAGCTCGTGCGAGAACTGAATCGCGTAGGCATGTTGGTGGACCTCTCCCACACAACTGTGGCGACTATGAAACAAGCCATCGTGCTGTCGGAGGCACCCGTGGTTTGGACGCATGCCGGTGCCCGTGCGCTCTTCAACCACCCACGAAATGTTCCTGACGAGGTATTGGCATTGATCGGCGACGGGCCCGGACAGAAGGACGGAGTGATCCAGTCTATCTTCTTCCCGCCCTTCCTAGGTCCGCATCCTCGTGCCAACATTTCCCTCGTCGCGGATCATATTGAGCATATCGCGAGCATTGTGGGGAGAAATCGGGTCGGCATTGCCTCCGACTTTGATGGCATGTACGTCACTGTAGATGGTTTGGAAGATGCTAGTAAATACCCTAATATCGTAAGTATATACCACTTTCCCTCGCCCTATCTCTAACTCTTACACACACGTAGGTCGCCGAGCTCCTCGCTAGAGGATGGACACCCGAGGAGATGCGAGGTGTCTTAGGAGGTAACTTGATGAGAATTATGGACAAGGTGGACGAAGTCAGCGAGAGGCTCAAGAAGGATCGGCTACCTTCATCCGCCATCTGGGAGAAGAGGCAGGATCTTCCCTCGACACGATGGGGCGGCGGAGGTGCTGAGGTGTATTGGCCTGAAGATGTCAAAGAGGAAGCGCAGAAATTGAAAATCGTACGCCATGACGAATTGTGATGATAGAAAGGCATCATGACCGACGGGATGTTCTTTCCTCGCATTATGGTGGTGGATGTCCAGGAAAAGGTCTGACCTGCTGAATGCATGGAGAAGCATTGTGCCGAATATTTTGTTCCCCTAACTGCTATGTATCTTCCATCTTATTTTGTCCTTCTCCCTAGAAAGTGAAAGAGTTACCAGCGCCTATGCAGAAGCACTAATAAGATGGTCGTCTATGTTTTAGTCAAATTCGACTTTCATCGATTGAGCCAAAGGTTAAGACAGCCTTGTGCTGTGGTCCGTAGCGGGGTACAGCCTTGCGAGCCGAGATCCGTTACCATACCATACCACCTCCGAGCCGGCTTGGTGGTTCAAACCTGAGAGACTTCAACGGGAGCTGTAAGATATGAGCAACAGAATAGTACGCGATCTTTAAACATAACCGTCGAACGAACCGAGGAAAATGGTCCGATGGGAGAAAGGAGTACAAAATCCCTGTGCAGTCCTCACCGCTGGGCGCCTTGGTAAATAGCCGTCGTTTGCCTCGGCAGCTCACCTCCACCCATTTGTATGGACGCAGAAGGTAGTAAGTATTCTTGTGGTGACACTCTTCTCTAACCTATGCCAAAGCCTCCAAAGGCCGTTCAAAATCTCATCACAGAAAGCGACTGCACGCCTCTTTTACCAAGTGCCATTGAAGTAGAAAAGCCTTTTTGCAAACATGGCAGCAACGCCCATCGTCCCATTCGCGGAGCCCAGCTACCTCCGGGGCCTCCCATCGCCATACTTCCAACCCACACACCTAGCATTCCAAAAACGATGCCGCGCCTTCATGGAAGAGCATTTCCTCCCCTACGCGCTAGAATGGGAGACACAGGGTACTGTACCACCCCACGTATGGCACACCTTCAACGCACACAACATGCTGTTACCGAACCTGAAATCACCACTCCCCGTACATTGGCTGGACAAAGTCGGCATCCGCGACATCCTGGGCGTTCCCGTACGCGAATGGGACTATCTGCACACGGCGATCTGGGTGGACGAGCGTGCGCGAACAGGCATCTCAGGTCCCGGATCGAGTCTATCACCTGGCTTCGCTTACGGAATCCCACCGATCCTGACGTTCGGGAGCGAGGCGCTGCAGGCTAAGTTCTTGCCCAGCATGCTGAAGGGCGAGGTGCGGGTGTGCATCGCAATCACGGAGCCGCAGGCCGGGTCGGACGTGGCGAACATCATGACGAGTGCGACAAAGTCTGGCGACGGGCGGCACTACGTCGTCAACGGCGAGAAGAAGTGGATCACCAACGGCGTGTGGGCCGACTACGCGACGATGGCGGTGCGCACGGGCGGCGAGGGCTCCGGTGTGAACGGCATCTCACTGCTCGTCGTGCCGCTGAAGGGCACCAAGGGCGTGACGACGCGGCGGTTGGACGTCATGGGCCAGCGCGCCGGCGGCACCACGTACATCACGCTGGACGACGTGCACGTACCCGTGGAGAACCTCGTCGGCACCGAGGGCCACGGCATGAAGTACATCATGCAGAACTTCAACCATGAGCGGCTACTGATCGCCATGGGCGTGACGCGACAGGCGCGTGTGGCGCTCTCCACCGCCGTCGGCTACGCCATGCGCCGCGAAGCCTTCAATAAACCCTTGATCGAGCAGCCCGTCGTGCGGCACCGGCTGGCCAAGTGCGGCGCCGACCTCGAGGCCCTGCAGGCCTGGATCTACGAGTTCGTCTTCCAGCTCAACCACCTATCCAAGGGCGAGGCCGATGAAAAGCTCGGCGGGCCGACCGCCGCGCTCAAGGCGAAGGCGGGGATGGTGTTCCGCGACTGTGCCGAGACCGCGGTGCTGGTGTTTGGCGGTAATGGATACACGCGCACGGGCCAGGGCGAGCTGGTCGAGAAGATCTACCGCGATGTTATGGGCGCGAGGATCCCCGGTGGCAGTGAAGATGTCATGCTGGACTTGTCGATTCGTCAGTTGGTCAAGAATTTCAAGAAGCAAGCGGCACAGGCAAAGGCACAAGCGGGGGGTAGTAAGCTTTGAAAAGAGAGGTTTATAATTTTGAATTTTATTATGTTTTGTCATTGTGATTTTTGGGCGGCCTGTATCATCAATCGTGGGCCTGCGTTGCGTACACGTCCCCGTATGGAATATGTAGTCCTCCTATAGTACCGCTGCGAACAGAAAAAGTAAAATCCAAATCCCATATTGCACATATCCCGTGCGCTTTTTCCATACATAAAATCCCAAAACGCCATCGCTATGTACCATGAATCACTCTGATCATTTCAACTTGCCCCCAGGATCCGCGTATACGCGTCTTCCACTTCTTTTGCAAGTTCCAGAAGACTGACGATAGCAATACTGTGCGTTGCTTCAGGCAGTTTGTCTCGGTGTAATCCAATCCACTCGAGTGGTGGCGTCGCTTCACCCATATCTCGAAGTTGTGGAGTGTCAATAATGGGTGGCTCCAGTGCAACATAGGTAAATTTGGATTGTGGCACGTTGACCACTGCTGTGATCTTTTCTCCGCCAGACCCGCCTGCACCGGCCGAGGAGGAAGAAGTAGGAGGCTCGACTGTAACTTTGATGGCGGACGGTGCAAGAGGCTTTCCAAGTCGTTGAGCCAGTGCACGAGAATGAGTCTGCCACATGCTTCGAATGAAGCTAATTCTGGCGTAGTTCCAACCGACATCGACTTTACCCTCAAAAATGCTGCGGAATGTATACTCAATCGTATTCGAGTCCGCGACTTGCCAAGTCTGCATGGCCGAAACGAGCCGGGGAACTTTGACAATGGTGCCACCTCGAGAGCTGGTGGCTCGATCGATCACATCCGGCACGGAAACTTCGCTGAGAGCTTTGGTTGTAGCCCGGTTCACATTAGAGAGTGCAACACGAAGCTGTCCCAAGGTCATGCCCAGAGCACTGTGTGTTTTGCCTTCTGTCGTTGCAACCGCGAAGCGAGCTTGAACATCGATTGCTTCGACTTTGAGAATTTGGTTGTCGAAAAAAGTGTTGGGAAAGACACCTGCATCTAGTCCACCTAAGATAACGACCACATCTGTATGTAGCGCGAATGAACGCTTCTTCGTAACAGCTTCCTCTTTATCCGCGTGGGACGGTGCAGGCGCAGTCCAGCTGCTCGTTGGAAAGACTGACTTTCTCCGTAGGAACTTATCCAAGTCACGAAGAGATGCTTCGTATGCTTCCTGTTTTTCTTGAACCAATCGTTCAAAAGCTTGAACAAGTGCGAGACCCTGAGCTGCGGTTCCTGTGGTGCAGAACGCTTGGACCTTGCCGCCATCGACAATACCGACTAAGCGATCGCTGTCAATCCCATGACCTTGCCTAACATTGTACATCAAGAATTCAAAGAAAGAGATATCCGCTACAGCAAATGGCTGGTAATCAAAGGCAGCCTTGACGCGGAAATGCTCAAATCCGATCGAGGCCTGGACCAATGGAGCACGTGTTTGTGCTGTTGCATCTTCTGGCCAGTGGATGGAAGTTCGGGCATGCATGTTCTCGAGTTCAATAAACCCACTCATGCGCCCCGTACTGTCGATCCCAACTCTGTCGAACCCAATGCACAAATTTTGCTCCGAGTCGCTGTTCTTTCTTGATGATGCCCAAAGTTTCGAAATAGTGAAAACTGATTTGCCCAGACCTTGTCCAAGATCAATCTGGAGTTGAATTTCTTGCACAGATACAATGACATGCCAAGGCAGCGTTCCTTTGCCAGAGATCTCCTGGTATCGTTGCATTGCGTAGGCATGTTGGTCTAGAGGCGAAGCTACAGCTGTAGATGGTTTCGACCGACCACGAAGCTCTGGAGGGTACCATATCTCTCGGAAGAGAAGGAAGTCCTGTAGCTGTTTTGCATTGATGTCGGTTTTCATTGGACTGATGTTGACAACCGCGGAGATGCCGGTTGTAGAGCTCACATGCTTACTATTCATCAGTGATAGCACTATCGTGTCTACTTCAAAGCTTGCAGTTGACTCTCGAGAGTAGACATGCTGAACGGAAGCTTCGAGTTTGTTAAACGTCACCAAAATAGCAAAGAAGCGTTCTTGGTCGGGAGCAGATACCGTGTTGATCCTCAGGAAAATGTCTGCAAACTTTGCCGTGGCCGCTACTCTAGCGATGGGCTGACAGCTCAAGCTGAATTCCTGCCGCTGGATGTACAGACCGGCATTCAGCTTGCATCGTCCAAAAATAGCGGTCGGGTTCGCATTGCTGAGAGCCGCATCAGAAAGATAGCTGCGCGTGTCTGCTATCGATTGGGGACCAGCACTGCCCGTCTGATCGTCGCCTAATATCTCTTTGATGCTAGACGATATCTCCAGGATCAGAGGCACAACTGTAGGGTACAACGTGTTTGAAGACGCTGCCACTCTTATTTCAGTGCTGAGAGATGGATCCTCCTTGTTATCATCCTTGTACTCGACTTTGAAAGCGACGCCAGGAGCTTGTAGAACAGCAGATGAAATATTCTCTCCCTGTACTGCTTGGCCGTACCGACCCGCACGCGATCGTTTTTGACCTTTAAAGAATCCAAATACTGATCTCTTATGATCGGCTTCTGCACGAGGACTGACATGAACGACTGCCCCAGCAAAGTCGGCGTCGACAAGCAGAGACGCCAATCGTTTCCCACCAAGAAAGTCCACAGGAGGTGGTTGCGGGGCTTCCGGACTGATCTGGTAGAACGTTCCTGCATTGCGCAACGCTCCACTTGCATTTCCAAACGATTTCTGCAAGGCATGGCCGGGAATAATGCAGTCCGAAGTCAAGCGAAGATCGAGAGCTTTGCCCTTTGCCTGGAAGGCGAATCTGCGTTCGTGCTTGGTTGAGAGATATGCAGTTGCGAAGATAACTTCCGGAAGCAATGCAGAATTAGCTGTGCGGAGAGTAGGAGCATCCCATTGTGACTTCGGTACCATTTGCAACTGCGTGTCTGAGATTGATAGTCGAGCAGTACCCTCTTGCCGTGTTTTGAGGTCAACTTTACGAATCGAAAAGACCAAATCCTCCACCTCATGGCCGGGTGAGATCATAGGAGTTGTAAGATTCCATCGCACTGAAATATTTGCCAGGTCGAGAGCATAAGTTGAATCGTACAATGTCGACGAGGCGCCCCCAATGCTCTCGGCGGCATCGCTGTCCAGGTCCAGTTGTTCTTTCGGCTTCAAGCGATCTGTGAGACCAGCAGTGGTCATTCTGCGAATGTGCTGAATATTCCCGTCACGATCAGCGAGTTTCATTGACTTGATACGTTCTTGCAAGAATGCCATGATATCAACGGCAAGCGTAGCAGTTTCTTCGTATAGCTCGATAGTCAATCCATCACTCCAGGCCCTGTATACCTGGACTTTGCCTGTGCCCCCAACGGTTTGGGTCTTTCCCGAGGCCCTCATGCCGATAGAAACTGTTCCGTAGCTTTCTCGAACAACTTGCGTACTGCGATACAGATCAATGCCGATGCCTCGAGTGTTGAGAAGGAATTGAGGACGCTCATGAATCGAAGCTGGTGTGTCTTTTTCATTGTGAATGAATAATGTTGTTGCCTTAAGTCTGAGCTCCATATCCGCTCGGTAGTCCTCATTTTCTCGAACTGATGGCGCGCTGAAATGAATATTGATACCAGCAAGCGTGCCATGTATTGCGTAGCGGAGCAATAGAGTGGTGTCTTCTTCATTCATCTTCTTAGATTTCGATTTTCCTCCCGTGACGCGATCAACAGAGCCTTGTATCTGCTGTATCGCTCTTCGTGTCTTCGGTATCAGTTGGACCATACCTGGTTGGTTCAGTGCATCGAAGCATGCCCGTACCCCCGACGCTTCCAGATTGATCTGCTCCACCGTCAACCGAGCCCGTAAAGCTACCAGAGACTCCATCGGTGTCACAGATATATGGCCATTGATTGGAGGCATCGTCAATACAGGCAAATTATCTTTCGACTTGCCTTGTGGCACTTCAAATAAGTGTTCGTGTTCCTTAATATCAAAATTGACCTCAAGGCCGCCGCCTCGCCGTGGAATAATAGATGTCCGAGCCACGTTGCCTGCAATTGCATATTGGAGAGTAGGAAGAATGGCGAAGTTAAGCCTGTAGTCATCTAAAAACATGGCAAGTCGGAGATCCACATTAAGGTCCAAGACTGGCTGTGAAGTCGATTTCGTCTTTTCCTTATCGTTATTACTGGTTTGTATTTGATCCACAAGTTCGATAACTGTAGCGACTTCTTGTTCGATGACAGCATCCACGACGGCGAGCAATCTGACCAGATCCTCCTTCATCAGGAATCTAACCCGTTTGGAAGCCGCACAGATTTGCACAATCAGTCTCTGTTTATCGTCATTAACTTGAGCCTGTGGCCAAACTGTGCCATAAAGCTTCGGCATGCGAATGCGCCACAGCATCAACGTACGTGCTGGACCTCTGACTTTTGTCAATGCCGTGTTTGCAGCTATCGTAAAGGACGAGACTGTTGGCCCCGAAAACCCCTCAGAAAAAGAAAAGGCACTTCGAAAGCTTTCGGCCGCACATTTGACTTTGAGGTTGATGGTTGCAAGATGAATAGAAGCAGCGTCGGATCCAACCACGACTGTGAAATGGTTCTTTGGAGCACTCACCACTTTTGTAGGTTGCGAGAGAGTGTCACTACTTTTTGAAGGCCCCAGAGCAAGAGCATTCCCCAGCTCGATCACCTGACGAGCCAGTTCAAGGAGAGCCCAATTCAAGTGGAGGGAGGTGTCAGCGGTATAGGCTTGCAGGATGACCCTTTGCGCGTCGCTCTCAAGACCAGAGCTTTGCCCCCTCCTTAAGATGACGTTGAAGTCAAGCCCTAAGACAGCTAGATCACTTTGCCGTGGGCCTGGGTCTAAGATAATCCCCATCTTCCTAATTATGATTTCTGAATGTACGACAAGATTGTCGTAAGCCATTTCGGGAGTTTGAGGCCCAGAAGTTGCAAACAGAGTGCTCATGATCGGCACAGTATCACGGGCGTAGTCCCAACCCCGCCACTTCTCGAAAGAAGACAGAACCTGTCTCTTCGCTGGATCCTTGAGTTCAAGATCCTGACAACCACATTTGTCGACAAAATTTCTGCCATTGTCTTTCTCGATGGTAGCAAAAATATATCTCAACCGGGAGATGATTTTCCAAGAATCGCTCAATCGGACATGCTTATCAGCGCTTCTGAGTACATAAGATGGCCTGGTCAGAAAGATTGGATCAGAAACTGCGGTACCTCCTTGAGTCAGATGGTAGATGAGATGCCTCGTTTTGTAGCTTTGATCGAGGCCTTGGAACACATCAGCGATGCGATCGACCATTGCCACAGTCCTCTGTATCAATCCCGCCATGGTGTTTAGCCGTTCCGCCCAGAGCACAATGTCAAAGTCGCTCAACTGTAGCTTGGACTCAATTTCCTCTTTCATGCAAAACCAGAATCCAACGTTTGCAAGTGATACGGCAGTCTGAGCAGATGGTTTCCCAGCGGAAAAGGCATCGTCTCTGACAGAAACCGACAGTTGCCGTATGGATCCGTAAGCCAGCTGGCTATGAGGTTTAGTGACCCCTGATTTGATCGTCTGTGGATGCAAAAGACGATACATCATCTGCGAACCCGTGAGCTTTACATCGTACTGGTCATGTGTCGAATCCCCATCTTTGGTGAAACTGTTGATCAGGCTGATATGGGCAAATGGAATTCGGAGGGCAAGGTCAACAATATGGCCCTGATCGTCATGTTTGTGAGTTTCAAGTATTCGTTTCATCACAGTAATCTGGATTTTGTCTAGTTGGTCGATTGGACGGTCGGTATTGAGCTCTCTGATCAATTCTCCTATGGAGAGGAAAAGCGCTGGTGAGATGAATCCGCTTAGACCGTTCTGCACCATGAAGACGACACCATCATGTGGAGTGCCTTCGAAGTCATCAGTCTTGATATCATTATCATTGCTGTCTTGAAGATTCAAGGGTGGAAAATCATCGCGCTTTCGACTGGGCAGCTGTGGTAAGTTCTTGGTATCCAGAACAACGTCGTGCAGTGTAAAGTGCGGAGGTGACCATGGACTTGCGAAGGTCACCAATGCCTGATGCCCGTTTCGATCCCTCGAATGAGGCCCGTTACCTTCATGCGTTCGGTCTGGATTGATTCTATCTGATGGAGGCGGCCGAGAAAGTGTAGGGTCTGGGTTTGGCTGCATCATGTAAGAGCTACCGGAAAACCCTTTCCTGAGCGAAGTTGACGACAGAAATGAATGGTTGCGGTTTGCGCGCTTGCGACCAAACTTATCCCTGTCGCCGGGAAACGAAGTCAGTTCTACTTTCCCGACAGGTTCCGGCATTGAGGGCACTGGCATTGCTGGAGGATCACGAGCCCACTCGGGTATCTTGTGATTTGGTGGGTAATGCTTTCGTGAATCTAATAGCCAGTCTGCTCGACGAGTCCGTTGATCATGATAGCGGATATGCTGTTGCTGCAGAGCCCGAGTATGTCCGAGGTTATCTGTCTTGTCCAAAGTACCAACCCGAAGAGAGGTCTCAAGACAAGCGAATGTCTCGACAGGCTTTGATTCGCGATCATGATTCCGTAGAGCACTTTTGTAGTCTACCGCTGCAATGACAATTTTGGGCACATTTGCCCTCAACTCTTTCGCAAAACTGGAATTGGCCCAATCGCCAAAGGCAACGTCAGACTCAGAAAGATCTACCAGGTAGGCCGTGCCACCCGAGACCAACCAAAGACGAAGACCGGCCAGATTACCTCTAACGAACGTGACATCGTGGATAGGCGTGCGATTAAATGGTGGAAGAGAATTTTCGTCGTCATCTAAGGTGTAAATGAAAGCCATGACGGCGCCAATCAATGTCTGAATAAACCTGCCGCTACATTCTCCGGTAATCTCGCCCACATCGATATCCCAGTGGCAAGCGTACGTAGGCTCCATTGGTGGCGCTCCAAATAGTCGGTGACCGTAGACATCGGCTCCATTGATGAACAATTGACAATTGGTAATGTCACTACTGATTTGGTTGTCCTTCATCGATACCGATTCGAGAGAAGCCTCTAAGGGACTCGAGCTGACCTGTAAATCCATGTAGTAGTTGGTGAAACGCATGTCTGCTTCAACAAGGAGGATATCGACGCGAAGGTTTTCTCGACGTGAGTAAATGTTGGCTGGCATTAGAACCGATGAACTGTCAGCGCGTACTGTCAAGATCACATCGAGATCATTGTCCTTTTTGCTGCTGGCTCGTGGTAATTGAGGCTGGTTACCAGCAAGCATGTCTTGATACTCCTCCAAAGTGCGAAAATGCAGATCTTCGCCAAAGTAGTTCTCTTTGACATTCATGAAGTAGCGGATTAAATAGCCATGTAAGTGGAACTTTGGTGCATAGCCCGTAATCGTCATGAATAGGGAGTCGGTCAGTTTGGGGGACACATTGGGATAGTAATTATATGAGCCTTCCAGATTCAGTTGCTTGAGTGTCATCATTGTCGTATCTTCCGCTAAGGTGTGAATCGTGTTCCAGACCGGCGTCAAGAGCTCCAAGTACGCATTGTGGCCCTCGCCGATGAATCCGACTTTGCTTTGGCGGGGTGAGTAATATTCCATGGGTATGTCCACATTCCCGGAGAGTGTCTGGAAGCCGAGAACTAGGAATGCGTTCTCCTCCAGGTCGTTCGGATTGTCTATGATGTTGTAATCATTCGCATTGAGGTAGAGTTTGAGATTCGGGAAGGTGAGATGGAGTCGATAGATGAAAGGCACAAATGTCATATAGTCGGACTTTTGCCCGGCAGTGAAATCACTGACAAGATCGGTTAACATAATCATATGGTCTCTGAGAATAAACATCTCCATGCCATTGCTCTCGATATCGAACGCCCAGCTATGAAGGCCATTCCACACCAGAGGATTGGAAAGGTCGCAGGACACCTTTTGTGACGGGCAGCGCCAAAGAAGAGCATGATTGACGCTAGATTGTGCCTTCGTGTTCTTGAGATCGAGGCGCAAGTGGTTTCTGTAGCCTTCTGGCCGAGGCAACATATCCATATCGTACCGGACAGTTGAGTCCTGCCCCGCTGATACAGTCAGCCAGCCGAATGGGCGAATATCCGGGCCAAGTTTGGTTTTAGTGGAGCGGCGGAATCGAAAATGTCTCCTTTCGCGCTGTTTTCTTATGGCTGTTGCATCTTTGACCCCGTGAGCTCGATTCCGCCATTGCCAATCCTTCGAGCGTTCTCTTGCCGGCACACGAAGGCTCAATTCATCTTCAAGATCAACCCGAATTGTCATCAACGTGTACTGCCTCGGCTGCCCCACGGGTACTTGAGGTGAGGGAGAAACAGATCGGTAAGGATTGGGGAAGAAGGCTGTCTGTATTTCAAGACGGAGCCGGTCGGCCCAGGGGCCATAATTGACGCAGCCGCCTTCCCCCTTGACAGTCAAGTCCATGCCATAGGCTGGAGGAGTGGACTTGTTAATGTCATCAACCGTCGAAGGTGCGGCTGTTCCTGCATGCTCATCTGTGACTTTTCCAGGCATATCCCAAAAGAACCTGAAATGGACACCAGGTAGATCAAGGATCTGAGAAAATCTAGCGTAGTCAACATGGGCCCACCCTTCGTGGTCATCCCGTTCGTCGTCGTCCATGTATCGACCAAGACCATGCCACGACCGGTTCTCGTCTTGAAAATCGTCAAACGCGTAAACTTTTTTGGTGTAGCCATCCTGTGAAGCAGTGGTTCGAAGTGAGCCTCTTGAGCTACCCGGGAGAAGTCTCCTCAGGCCACGAAAAGCACTGTTGATTCGATGTCGAATTCCGAGGTTGACTCGCCACCACCGCTGGTGATGCCTCAGAGATTCGGCAGCGGATATGATTCTTTCAGCAGCAACATATTGAGATCGACGGAAATCAGGATTTGGCCGCATCTCAACCTTTGCTTTTTCGATATCAAAATCGAAAACCTGTCTGAAAATATCCTGGGGGCCGGCGGCGGCGGCATCAATATGGCCTTTTGCAGAAGTGAAAGTGGTTACTACCAAGGCCCGAGTATTTTCATTTCCCAATGATATGGCCCCCTTCGTGCAGTCGACTGCAATTGGAAGTCCGCGCAGAATCCAATTGTAGAAGAAGGGGATATCTGCTGTTGTTTGCTCATCTCGGTTCGAGGTCACGCTGGCGATCGTCTCGGTTCGTAGAACAGGAACCCGACGCTCACTTGATGGCGATAAATGCTCTGTCTTCTCTGTCAGGGGGCTGTCGGCAGATAATTCGCTCGCGGTCGTTCCTTTGGATTGAGGTCTGGCCGCATCCTTGCGAAGATGAAGTTTGGGCAGTCTGTGTTCGTGTTTTTCAGCAGGAGCCTGAGTTTCCGAACTGCTCTGCTTGAGATCATGCATCAAAACATCCTCGACAATAGACTCGTAGACAGGAGTTCGGTTGTAGACAAACCATTCTAAGCCCGAAATGCTAATGGCTATGCGAGCATCGGCATCGTTATTTCTTCTTCCGCGACCGGGCTCGGGGTCGACAGGCGAGTCGGAGTCGTCGGATCCATCTATAGGAGAGCCTTTGGCCTCTTTCAAAAAGGATTCCTTCTCTACTTCTGGGCCGCTAAGATCAACCTGGCGCGAGGAAGACTGCCAATACCTCCAAGTGATGTGGCCATTCTGGATCAGGACAGTCTCGTTTTCGGCGTGATATCGAAGTCCTTTGAAGAAGATTCGTCCGGCTAGGAAGGATAGCTGTAGAGCCTGTATGTCAATCCATGCTCTATATTTGTGCCAGGTCCAAGCCCGGATTCCGTAGGAAACGAGGGTCGCGAACAGGCGATTGAAATAGAATAGGAAGAAGAGCGTCAAGCAAGAACAAGTTGCAAGTTCAATGAACCATGTCCTAACAGGGTCAGTCTATGTCGGGAGCGCTATATTGCAATCTATAGTCTCACCAATTGAACGAAGTATTGTTCGAAATGGGCTCTCCGACCAGGTGATTTGTATCCGACATAGTGCATGCGCGGAGATCCGTGAGAGAAGTCGCTCATGGCTTCGTTATTTTGAGAGCCACGAGCATGATTGTTGACTTCTCCTCGACCCGTACGGACAGAAAGGAAAGAAGTGTGTAGCTGGCAGATAGGTCGCGTCGTGCAGGATGGAGTTGGTGACATACGCATGCGCAGGATGATGATTTACAAAGTTCAAGTTTCCCCGCAAATCTCCCGAGCTGCCTGAGCCTGAGATCATCTGCCATCCAAGTTTATTATTTACATGACATTTAGATACATATCAACAGGTCATGCGCGTGCACGCATAGCCCATACATCTGCTCGCGCAAGACTGTCGTCTCTCATTACCCTCTTCCTTTATAAAGTCGGACGAATCTCGCAACGATGCACGCGACCAGCTACTGGCTGAGCTAAATAATCCTCGTATCGCCATTTCGCTGTTGCCTCCGCCTAACTCGAACTCGATTACAACCAACATGGAGACCATGGCCGATGGAGGCACGGGCAACAAGCTCGCAAGAGTCGTTATTCTTCTGACTGGAATTGCCTCGCTGGTGGCCACCATTACATCTGTGCTGTATGTCCTGTCCTGATACCGCACGTGCGATTCAAGGTCTAGATACTGATAGGCGACCAGATCAATATGGCTCCAGTCCAAGAACTACAGAAAGCCTTTGTTGCAACGATATGTCATTCGTATCCTTCTCATGGTCCCTATATACTCGGCCGCGTCGTGGGCATCCATCGTCTCGCTCAAAGCCGCCTTCTACCTTGACCCTCTCCGCGACATCTACGAAGCATTCACCATCTACACTTTCGTACAACTCCTCATCAACTTTCTGGGTGGAGAGCGTTCTTTGATCATCATGACGCACGGAAGACAACCAGTCACTCATCCATGGCCGATAAGTCTATGGTGCCCGAAGATGGACATTTCGGATCCTCATACATTTCTCCTCATCAAGAGAGGGATTCTACAATACGCTTGGCTCAAGCCCATTCTCAGTGTTGCGGGCATCGTCCTGAAGCTCACAAATACATACAAAGAAGGCTACATATCACTTGACTCAGGCTATTTCTGGACAGGCCTCCTGTACAACGTCAGTGTGACGATGAGCTTGTACTTTCTGGCCATGTTCTGGGTGTGTATGCACAATGACCTCAAGCCATTCCGGCCCATGCCCAAATTCTTGTGCATCAAGCTCATCATCTTTGCCTCCTACTGGCAAGGATTCTTCCTCTCCATTCTTCAGTTCCTCGGCGCCATACCCAGCGACGTGCCGGGATACACGCCCGACAACCTCGCAGCCGCCATTCAAGATGCCCTGATTTGCTTTGAGATGCCAATATTTGCCGTCGCTCATTGGTACGCCTTCTCCTGGCATGACTATGCAGATGTCACCATATCTGCAGCCCGGATGCCAGTCCGATATGCACTGAGAGATGCATTCGGTCCTAAAGATCTCATTCAAGATACCAAAGACACATTCCGAGGCAAAAATTATGATTACAGGAGCTTTGACTCTGGTGATAATGTTATCGCTCACGAGGAGTCGCATTCCCGCGTCGCCAGGATGATGGACGGTATGAGATATGAACGAGGTGGTAAGGGCAAGTACTGGATTCCCAAACCCCAAGGCCCAAGCAGTAGGACGCCATTATTGTCCAAGGACGCATCTGCACGAGGAACAGCACCTGAATCCAGAGGCCAAGCACATGACTACCGAGCCACGGATCCAGACACTGAAATCGGCATTGACGCAGAGGATGAGAGACTTTATACTAACGCTCGAGCTCTGGAATTTGGTGATTGGAACGTGAGTAGTTCCTGTGATGGTTTTGACAGGATCGTGACTGACAGGTATTGCAGTATCCCGTCATCACAGCAAACCAAGCCCAACGTGAGGATTGGCTACGGCGTGATCCCAACATGCTGACAACTTCGACAAACCGTAATCTCCTTCAACCTACTCACGATCAGAAGCGCCGGCGGCAGAGTGAACTCAAAGACGGCATCCGCAAGGGTAAAAACCGAAGCAGATCGCCGTCCGAAGGCTCATCCCATCACGGGGCAGTAGAGGCGAAATTAAAACGACAACAAGAACGGTCACCTTCAGCTTCGGGAAAGTCAGACCGTAGTCAACTGGTAGACCTCGTTGTGGAAGACACAGACGCTGAGGATGCGGAGCTCGTAAGAGCGCGCAAAGAAGGGAGTGATGCTTGGAACCGTGGACTTCCGCGCCATTTTGTTCGGACCTACAGCATCGATGAAGAAGCACCTGAAGGCGAAGACATGCGAGAAGGATACGATCCGAGCAAAATTCCCGCGAGACCTCCACCCCCAGAAAGAGCAGTGAGTGACGACGAAAATAACTTTGTTGAGGAAAGGGATAGGGGGCAGGCTTCAAGCCAAAGTGGCACTGATCAGTACGCTGGTCTAGCTGATGAGCAAAATGTGTGGAGGTGAAGCTGATGTTTTCGACATTTCAACGTTTTGTTTTGAAGCAACGGGCTTGTGTGCGTCAGATGCAAGACTTTGGTCGGTGTTTTGGGCATTCTAATGTAAATAATATCCTAGCGTGTCTGCTCTACGACGCATACAATTGGAGCGTTCAAGCGAGTATATCTTTACACAGTCATGGAGACTCCGGAATTGGCATTTTCACTCTCCGATGACTCTTTCTTGTCAACATTCCGCCTTGGAGATGACTCACAGCGAGTGAGCAGTGGTGGCACATCAGACGGTTTGGGAAATGCAGACTGGCATCACGTGAAATCGGGTTAAGTCCGTGCCCGTTGGTGGGGTGCATCTCCCTTGGCACGGGCCCACACTAGAATTGCAGTTGCTAGGTATTTCAGAGCCAAATTTTCCCATGCCCCTCATTCTCTACTCTTCTCGAGCACTTTACCGTCAACGCGCGGCTTGATCAGCTGCAATTCTCATCGCTGTCTCCTGTCGCACCAAGCACATATCACACAAGGTCCTCTTGCAGATCGAGCGAGCCCTCGACTCTGCCCCAAGTCAACTGTCAGCTCACAACGAGCGCCCAATTCGCCGTTCTAAGGCACTTCAACATCAAACACCTTCAAGATGGTCAACGTAAGTGCAATACGACAATTGCCTTCAATAATGGCCATGGCTAACACTGCAACAGTTTACCGTCGAAGAAATCCGCGCTGTAAGTTCCCTTTGCCTACTGAAAAATATTTCTTCGGCGACAGCATTTGTCATGAGACTATGGAGCCAATCTGGGGACTAACAGAATGGCTGTAGTTGATGGACAAGCCGGCGAACATTCGCAACATGTCCGTCATCGCCCACGGTCAGCATCAAATGGATCATCTTGCATCGATCTCAAACTAATCAAAATCGCAGTCGATCACGGAAAGTCCACCTTGACCGATTCCCTCGTCCAGCGAGCCGGTATTATCTCTGCGGCAAAAGCAGGAGAAGCGTATGATTGGCCCACGATTCCTATACACAGAAAGATAATAACAGGGTTCTAGTCGGTTTACGGACACAAGAAAAGATGAACAAGAGCGTGGTATCACCATCAAGTCAACGGCCATCTCCTTGTACGCTCATCTTCCGGATGAGGAGTCCCTCAAAGATATCCCTCAGGTACGAAGACCCGTGCTCCAGCTTATCGTCTGGCGCAAGCTAACGAGAAATACAGAAAGTCGATGGTAATGAGTTCTTGATCAACTTGATCGACTCCCCTGGTCACGTCGATTTCTCGTCCGAGGTTACCGCCGCCCTCCGAGTCACTGATGGTGCCTTGGTCGTGGTTGACACCATCGAAGGTGTTTGCGTGCAGACCGAGACTGTCATGCGACAAGCTCTTGGTGAACGTATCAAGCCTGTCGTGATTATCAACAAAGTCGACCGTGCTCTGCTTGAATTGCAAGTCTCCAAGGAAGATCTGTACCAATCTTTCCTCCGAACCATCGAATCCGTCAACGTCATCATCGCCACCTACCTCGACAAGGCCCTTGGTGATGTCCAAGTCTGGCCTGAGAAGGGTACAGTCGCCTTCGGCTCTGGTCTACATGGCTGGGCCTTCACCATCCGACAATTTGCCGTCCGATACGCCAAGAAATTCGGTGTCGACAAGAACAAGATGATGGAACGTCTTTGGGGAGACAGCTACTTTAATCCCAAGACCAAGAAGTGGACAAAGGTCGGCGAACATGAAGGCAAGCCACTCGAACGTGCTTTCAACCAGTTCATTCTCGACCCCATCTTCAAGATCTTCGATGCCTTCAACAAGGGCAAGGTTGACCAACTGGTTGATCTCTGCTCAAAATTGGAAATCAAGATCACCAGCGAAGAGAAGGAACTTCCCGGAAAGGGTCTCCTCAAGGCTGCCATGCGAAAATTTTTGCCAGCTGCTGACGCTCTCCTCGAAATGATGGTTATCCACCTGCCATCCCCCGTCACTGCCCAGCGGTATCGTGCTGAAACCCTGTATGAGGGTCCTTCCGATGACGCAGCCTGCATTGCCATTCGCGACTGTGATCCCAAGGCCGATCTCATGCTGTACGTCTCCAAGATGGTGCCGACCTCCGATAAGGGTCGATTCTATGCCTTCGGTCGTGTCTTTGCTGGTACTGTCCGATCTGGCCTGAAGGTCCGCATTCAGGGACCCAACTATGTTCCTGGCAAGAAGGACGATCTGTTCATCAAGGCTATCCAGCGTACCGTCCTCATGATGGGTCGTACTGTCGAACCCATCGATGATATGCCTGCTGGTAACATCATTGGTCTTGTTGGTATTGATCAGTTCTTGCTCAAGTCCGGAACTCTCACCACCTCCGAGACGGCACACAACTTGAAGGTCATGAAATTCTCCGTCTCTCCTGTCGTGCGACGATCCGTCGAAGTCAAGAACGCCAACGATTTGCCCAAGCTTGTCGAAGGTCTTAAGCGATTGTCAAAGTCAGACCCGTGCGTCTTGACCACCATCTCCGAATCCGGTGAGCACATTGTTGCCGGTGCCGGTGAATTGCACTTGGAAATCTGCTTGAAGGATTTGGAAGAAGACCATGCCGGTGTTCCCCTGAAGATCAGCGATCCTGTCGTTGCATACCGTGAGACTGTTGGTGGCAAATCCAGCATGACGGCCTTGTCGAAGTCTCCCAACAAGCACAACCGTCTGTACGTCATTGCCGAGCCTCTTGGTGAGGAAGTCTCCAAGGAAATTGAAGATGGCAAGATCAACCCTCGTGATGACTTCAAGACCCGTGCCCGCATTCTTGCTGATGACCATGGTTGGGATGTTACCGACGCTCGAAAGATCTGGGCCTTTGGTCCTGATACCACTGGCGCCAATTTGCTGGTCGATCAAACCAAAGCTGTTCAATACCTCAACGAAATCAAGGATTCAGTCGTCTCTGGTTTCCAGTGGGCCACTAGGGAAGGTCCCATCGCCGAGGAGCCCATGCGATCCGTCCGATTCAACATCATGGATGTCACTCTCCACGCTGATGCCATTCACCGTGGTGGTGGACAGATCATTCCTACCGCCAGACGTGTGCTCTACGCCTCGACTCTCTTGGCCGAGCCCGGTCTTCTGGAGCCTGTGTACTTGGTCGAAATCCAGGTGCCCGAACAAGCTATGGGTGGTATCTACGGTGTGCTCACCCGAAGAAGAGGTCACGTCTTCTCTGAGGAACAGCGTGTTGGTACTCCTCTCTTCACTGTCAAGGCATATCTTCCCGTCTTGGAATCCTTCGGTTTCAATGCCGATCTACGTGCCGCCACTGGTGGTCAAGCTTTCCCTCAATCTGTCTTCGATCACTGGCAGATCCTTCCTGGTGGCTCGGTACTTGATCCCACAAGCATGGTTGGCAAGGTTGTTGTGGACATGCGTAAGAGGAAGGGTCTCAAGGAACAAGTTCCAGGCTACGAGAACTACTATGGTGAGTTTCCGTCCTTCCACTGCACTATAACCAATTTGCTAACAGACGAAACAGACAAGTTGTAAATCACTCGTCTTGCAAAGGTTGATAGATAAAACCACGACTTTACGAATTGCATACTTAAGGTTGTGGTTCTGATGCATTTTATGAAAGCAACACCAAAAGACATGACGAGTTACTGGGGTTCAGAGTTGACTTGACCCTAGAAGTGGTTGTCGAGCTTCACGAGATGGATGCTCAGTTTTTGAAATGAGACATGGAGGTGGTTTAATGGCATCTTAACACGATGGTCCTGTGCAGGTTTTCCGCCAATTTTTTCCTGCCATGAGGATAGAGAGAGATATCTCGTCTTTGCAAAATGACGAGATAGAAAATGCTTTGCTGGTAGATCACAATCAATTTGTTCAATGAATCCGAGGTCGTTGCAAACACACATCCAAAGTGAGATGACATCTTCCAACGTTACGCGACGAAGGTTGAGAGGATTTGTGGCCGCGGTGGTCCTTTGCTGTGTCCAGACTAAATTGGATTCGGCTATGTTCTTCATGGGAGCTATGCTTGCTATCTTTCTCGAGGGCATATCCGCCTGTGCTTCTTTGATGATGTGTTGAGACTTCAGATCCTGTTTCGCATGCTCCCGACGCGCTTCAAATCGAGTATGGTACACTATCACGTGATCATACCACACCCCTTTCAACTCGCCTCTTTTTTGCGTTGATAAAAAGAACATTGCACTTTGACCAAAGTGCAATATGAAATCTAAACTCTTCTCACTACTATTTGGAAGGGCTAGTTCATCGCACTGCCTAGTTGTGCTGCTCTCCACGCTTCATTTCCGCATCACCCAACAACGTTGCCGTTCGATCGAAGTGCGATATCGAATTCAACTCCTCCTACAACTTGAAGGATATGGAGAATGTCAGTATCACCCACGACCTTTCGACTTCTCTGCTCCCCATGCTCCGTTCCCATTTGGCCAAAAATGATTGCATTTCGATTAAATTGCAATACCAGCATCCCATTGCGAGTATGTACTTGTGCAGTCACCCTTTGAGGCGCGATCTCTCTGTTGACTTCACGATGCACTCAACAAAATGACGCTCGAGTCAACCTCACGAGAACCAGCAGATCTAACCTTTTACTTGATCTAGTTTCTGTATACTGACCAATCTATTCGCACAAACCCCCCCAAAATCTTTATTCCTGTCCCTGAAAAAGCTCTCCCAACCATTCCGCAATCAGCGCCACCATCTCCTTGGTACAGCTATGTCCGGTATTCTCCTGAACAAAAAGCCTCATATTCTCATTCACCACATCCTTCGCCAGCTTCTGTCTTCTCCTCTCAATCCAAGCCGACGTGTACTGCGGGGGCACCAGCGGATCCAGGGCGCCGTTGCACAACAGCACCGGCACATCAGTCGGAAACCCATCGGCGAGTTTCTTATCGTCTTGTACCACGAGTTCATGCAGCGCCCGGGGCCAGCGCCGTCTCTGCGTCTCCGTCATGACTTCGCTGAGGTCACCGTAAGTGCACGTGCTCATTTCCTCGGAAATTCCCAGGCGTGAAAGAAGCAGCTCTCCGAGGGTGGGACATCCCACCACCATAGCGTACGCTTCGATTTGACCTGGTTCTACGAGCGACGCCATACGCCACGCCGTGTGCCCGCCCAACGACACACCGGCCATGACGTTGTGCAGGCGCGTGAATTGCGGCAGGTACGATGGCAGGTAGTCCATAATCAGCCTGAAGTCCTGCGCCGAGCCAGATATCATGGAGAGGAGATCCATTCTGGTTTCAAATCAGAATCAGCGCAAAAACTATCAGACAATTCGATTTTTGTTGCCAGCGGAGTAAAGTGTTGGATGCTTCGCACAAAGCCCTCACATCGGGCAGAGCCAAAGTCGATGGCAGAATCAAAGAGAAAGATTATGTGGGTCTCCACCGACTTACCCATGCTGTTCATTCCCATCCTCCCAGGTAAGATTTGCTTGCGGACTGACCTAGAATTTCCCGCAGCAATC
>JANSVK010000101.1:0-129690 GCA_030068005.1 Cladophialophora exuberans
ACTTGAAAGATGGCATACTGCCTTGAAAAATGCCATTAATCCCGGGATAGGGTTTCAAGGGGAGGGTCTCCGTTATTTCAAGGACACAAAGGTTTGAGAATGAACGTATTGGACGCCTCAAGCCGGCTTGAACGGGGGCGACATGCGAAGGCTGAGGACTGTGTGGGCTGCGACCCACAGTCTAGCAAATAGTCACCGCCTGCTTCATCAGCCCCGGACCTTTGGGATAACACTGGCTGACTACTTCAAAGGATCAAATCCTAGGCGTCTCGGACCACGACAATTTCAGAAAGAGCGGCGCAGATCTGACCACCAATCGAGAAGGCATCTTGCAAATACAATGAACGCTCAGCACATCATCCAAGACTATACCGCTTAGGTGATTGGGGGTATATATAGAGAGCGGATTCTTCGGTGTCAACAGTGTCCAGTCTGTTTCTTATCCCTAAATCGACACTCAGCATTTCAGCAACTCAGACAACATGAAGTTCTTGCAAATCAGCTCTTTTGTCACACTGCTTGCAGCCTCGGCATCTGCCATGCCAACAGCCCCTGCCCCAGACGCTCTGAGTAAGTCTTTGAACCGCAAGCTTGTGTGGTTTCTGACACCATTGCAGCAGCTCGCACTGCAGCCTTAAAGGAAGCTGCCAAACGGGAAACTGACATCTACCACGCCACTGCCAAACGCTCTGCAGCACCAGAGACCGACATCTATCATGCGACAGCCAAGAGATCTCCTAAGCCAGAGACTGACATCTACCATGCCACAATTAAACGCTCTGCGGTGCCGGAAACTGATATCTATCATGCCACAATTAAACGCTCTGCGGTGCCGGAAACTGATATCTATCATGCCACAATTAAACGCCAGGTAGTATGCTGAAATTGGGTACCTTCTCACCTTTGTTACCTCGGAGTCCACTGCGAGTCAATCGGCGGCCAATACTATCACTTGAAAACGAAAGGCACTGATCTTCTTTCTGGTATTGATCAGCAGTATGCGCGAAGACCATCTCTACATTTAGCGGAGCACAAACCATTACAGTCTACGTAGTACTCCGAGGAGACGTCAGATATGTCTAGATAGGAAGGAGTTTTGAGGGATCCACAATCCTTCAAGGAATTTTCATCACACAACCTAAACCATATACTAGTAGTAGCCATACCTAAATTTCCGAAATGGAAGCCGCAATATAATACACGGTGGGACTTTGGTTCGTGTCAGCCCTTGAGGCAATGTCAGCGACTCGGGCCTGGCAAACCCTAAGATAATGTAATCAAAAGCTCATTCTCGAGGTTGAACCGGACGCAGTATCGGGAATACATCGAACACGGTAATCTCATTGTGGAGATCGACTTTGTGGTTCCTTGTACGTCAGATTCTTTCGGCGTGCAAAATAGTGCCGCGCCCTGCGAGCTGTGGCAACCCCAAGCAGAGAGCTTTGAAGTTGATTTCGAAGTCAGTAAAACTATTACGCGTCTAGTAGTGCTCTCAAAATCCCGGCGATTTTAAACGGCAACGCCAGCAGTGTAGTCTCATTAGATCGTCCACGAAGGCGTCAACAATTGGGAGCCGTGACCCCTCTCTACACACTACATGAACGTCTGCCCCAACATCACCACGAGAAGTAATGTCTGATAGCCAGGTGGGATAAGCCGCTTGACTAGTGCCCTTCCACTTCACAATGTGATGCACTGCATCCTGCGCTAGGTAACAGGCGGATAGCCGGGTTCTTCTGGACCATCACTGTCTCAGCTCTATCAGATCACAGATCCTGCTAAACAAGCGCTGAACGCCTGATGGATTGACTCGGGCGCTTTTCACCTAGGACCAGCGACCTTGCCAATACCGAAGTCGACCTATGATCCTCTCAGCAAATTCCGGTGTCCAGCAACGCTCCCCCCCGGCGCCAAGTCGTCCTCCTCGCTTCTCTTCTCATTCTCCAGTAATCCATTCTCTTTACCATCTCTTGATCTCCAGCAAATACTTCTATTTCAATGCTATCCTCCACCCGCTCTTCCTCGGACTCTCCAACGTCGACACTTGTTAGATCTCGTTCCACTTCGTCGTCTTCATCGTCGCCGTTGAGAACGTCAACACTCTTCGCTGAGTCCACAGTTGACCAACGCCATCGTCTTCTCTCTCCTTCTTCGTCGCCATCACATGGGCTTCGGCGGAAGAATATCGATGATGATGGTCAGGACGCCGGTGAAGGGTACTTGATGCGTGATCAACATGCACAACGTATCCAGAACCTCCTTCTTGGATGCGTTGGTGTCCTTTCAATACTATGCGTTGCACTATTGATTGCTGTAATCAAACTCAGCATTACTCCCAAAGACGTCTTTCGTCACGTCCCTGAGGCAAAGGCTGAGGTGATTCATACTCTAGGGGTAATGCCTCCGATCTTGGGACCCGAATGTAAGTCCCCTGTACCGAGTCACTGAGTGCTTGGTGAGATCGAAGCAGTGGATTCTGAAGAGGCCTCTGCTGACATCAAACATTAGTCACCAAAAAGACAGTCCTGTTTCAGCGGAACGAGTCGTTTATGGGAAGTAAGGAGGATGCGTATCCAGCTTGGCATGAAATTTTGCATCGTGCGCGCCATGGTCGTGTTGCATTCGATAGCATGCCTGGAGAGTTCTATGGTGTTGCAGGATACCACCAGCTGCATTGCGTGGTAGGTGATGTCTAGGTCTTCTCGGTTGAGGCCAAGGCTAATGTCGTGACAGTGGCTGCTGCAGTGGGCCATCGATTATTCGGTCCGCGGAATAGTACCTGATGAATTGACAGCCGATCACATGTTCCACTGCACAGAATATCTGCGGCAGTCAATTATGTGTTATGCGGACCCTACACTTGAGAGGCGCTTTGAAGGGATCCTTGGCCCTTTTAGCGCCAACAACACTCATGTATGCGGAGATTGGGAAAAATTGATGGATTGGGCAGATGACCATATCTATCTTGGGCCATATCTAAACCCTACCACCAAACTACCGCCGTAAAAGGTTGCAAATAGAAACATCTGAGGACAATCAAAGTCCTCACCATAGCCAGAGACTGGTCCCTGATGAACTTCGGTGTAGTTGACGCAGCGGGACAAAGCATGAGTAGAATCTTCCTGATGTTGCAGGCGAACATCTTAGGATAGAAGCAATATGGAACGAACATCTTAGGATAGAAGCAATATGGAACGAACATCTTAGGATAGAAGCAATATGGAACGAACAATACAGATATCAACAGGGATGGAGGAACTTGCGTGCCTGCGCAGGAGCTCGCGGATGCGGCTCGGCTTACCTACCCCAAACCTCCCAGGAATACTATCTCCCACATGCCAAGACTCGACAGACCCACTTTTCTCTCTCTGCGCACCACCCGCAATTTTGACAATCCAAATCTGAATTGCAGGAAACATCTTCGACGACTTTGCTGTTGCTTTGATCAATTTCCCCTTCCTCAACCACCCAGCTGACCGAAGCCATGACGAAAATAAATCATGGTACGAATGCTTCTCCTCACTCTTCACGGATCTCGCTGCGTGTTGAAACGAACGAGAAACTGACGGAATGATCAATCAACAGGTCTCGCCTCGTCGAGGCGCAAGTCTCGCAAAGTCCACTTCGGTGCCCCATCAAGCGTGCGACGAACCATCATGAGCGCTCCTCTCAGCAAGGAACTCCGAGAAAAGCACAATGTACGCATTTAATCTTCCCAAAAACACCTACGCCCGCGAAAGTTTGAACGATTCTTTCCTGTGACAGAAAAAAGAGAAGCAAGGGCGAGAGGGCACAGAGGGAAGGGAAACTCAGATTCTAACATATTCTTGAACACATCTAGGTCCGCTCCATCCCCATCCGCAAAGACGACGAAGTCACCATTGTGCGAGGCAGCAACAAAGGCCGCGAGGGAAAAGTAATGTCCGTCTACCGTCTGAAATACCTGATCCACATCGAGCGCGTGTCGCGGGAGAAGTCCAACGGCCAGTCCGTGCCCCTCGGCGTGCACCCGTCGAAGGTCGTCGTCACCAAGTTGAAGCTCGACAAGGACCGAGAAAAGATCCTCGAGAGAATCGGAAAGGGTCGGGAGGCCATCAAGTCGAAGGAGTAAGGTAGTTTGGTGACACGGACGAGGATGAATCGGAGAAAAATGAAACAGCAATTCGGCTGGCTGGTGTCGTGTTCTGGTGATGGCTTGCGGTCGAGCATTGCACAGGGTCAAGATATGGCACCACGCAAATGATTGAACGGCTTTTTCTCGGCTTTGCTTGGGCCTGCGTTCGGTTCTCGAGGGTGAAGACTTGATTACCGACCAAGTCCTAGGAAGACGAGTCACTTTACAGAAGACAAACCCCGGCGTTGATAAACAAAGCAGGATGGAGGATTGTCACACACCCATCTTCTCGACTCGGAAAAGTGAATGCGGCCGGTATGCTACACATAAGACCCCCAAAAAACATCAAAGACATCACGAAACATCCCCCGCGAAGAAATTTCCCAACATTTTTGAGATTTCAGGTTCGTTCGTTTCTTGCGCAAACCGCCCAACCTCCCGCTCACCCTCATCCTCATCCTCACCATTTTCTTTTACATTAACCCAATCACTTCCCTCCCCAAAACTTTTCCTCCGGAAATTCACCGAAGCATTCTGTTTTGCCAGTATTATCTCCTTGCCTACCTTCATAACACTACGTTTATGTTGTAATCCATGGTATGAACAAGGTATACGGCTGGCGCACATTGAATCCCATACACGTGGGTTTTGCAATTTCTTGATGAAATTCGCAATTCCCCTAACTCTTGCTGGCAGACAGTCAACTATGGCGGAGAGATCTTCCTCTGAGTTGAATGTATTTGATGGCGAGGGACATCTTTCATATTTCTTGATGCTTTTTGCTTCAGATTTGTGCTTTTATGCTGCTGTGATTCTCAAATGCCCCTTCGACTACCACATTGCCCGTGCCCGCTTTTTATCTTATGTCGTCTGAGGCTCATTCGTGTGCATGATGACCCCGAAAGTCCCGGAGCTCTTTTGAAGTTTTTATGCAGAAGACCATGCTTTTTGTGACTTTATGGTTGGGGGTCCTATGCTATCCTACCTACGCCGCGCTGCTGAGACGTACACTGATAAAACTAATTTTCCTGTGTCCTGTCCACCGACGGAAATTCCTTAGCTACTGGTATATCCTAGCATACACATCAAGTCGTGCGTTCTCGTCATCCTCGTCTTCAATCTTCGTCTGGATTTCGAAGACATTACCGTTTCATCTTCAAAGAAACAAGAGGAATGTCTCGGCTCGATTTTGCATGCATGAACGTGTTCACATCTCTCAGAACTGCTTCTCAAAAATGCCATTCGCAGCATTGATAGCGCCCTGCTCCGTTGGGGACCTCGAGTACGTTGCCGAAAGATCCTGACCGGTCACCTTGGACAAGTGTCTGGTGAGGCCCTCCTCGCCCTCCTCGTGCTCGGCGTGGCCACCGTGGATCTTCTGCAGACTGTCGCGCATCAGGAACTCGTAGTATCCCGTGGCGAAGATTGTGGCGGGCACGTTGACCAGGATGGAGATCCACGAGTAGCCGTTGTCGTAGCGGAAGGCTTCGCCACCGAAGAACTGGATTTCGAAGACGTGTCAGTCAGGCACTTCTGTTCCTGTCTCTCAAAAAGTCTTGGGGGAACAGGCGAGTAGGGCTGTAGGGAAGGAATTGGGGAAGGAATCACTTACGATTGCAGCCACAATACGGGTACCGAGATCTCTGGCCAAGTTGGTGGAAATGGTGTTACCTATGCACATCAGCATCGCCCATTCCTCAAATACGTAAAAATTTCGGAATGTTCTATCTTACCAGCAAAGCCCCAAACCATAGCCGCATAAGCAATACCGATGGTGAACGGTGCGGATGTTGCGCTGACGAACGGGTTGGCCGGGTCCAAGCATGCCCAGATGACAATGCCGATGTAGCTGTCGACGAAGAATTCCTGGAAGAAGACATATCCCTGGTTCGTCTGGTCCGGGTTGGGGAACGAGCAGAAGATGCTGGCCACGCCGCCGTTGTAGACCGAGGTGCCGTGCAGCTTCAGGTCGACGGCCTTTGCGGCTTGGATTTGCGGCCAGTAGCAGGCCATCAGGAACAAGCCGGCCATGAAGGCGCCGAAGATCTGGGAGAAGATGTAGTGCGGCACTTTCTTCCATGGAAAGCCTGAAAAGTTTTGGATGTGTCAGTGCCTGGTGCGTGTAATTCCTGCCGGGCATATATATCTTTTTGGATTCGACTTACCTTGCCAGAGAGCGAAGCAGATGGTGATGGCTGGGTTGAAATGGCCGCCGGAAACTGGAGCGCAAGTCTATCGAATACCCCCAGAACAGTTAACATCGCTACTCAAATAATTGCATGCACGCTCTTGGGACACAATCGATGCCTAGGAAAGCGAAAACAGAGCTGTTCTACAGAGGCAGACTTACGATAATGGCAAATGCGATACCTATGGCAAAAGCCCAACCGATTTGAAAAAGAGAGCCAAAGACCGGAATGCCAACTTCGGCGCCAACTCCATTGGTAGTCGCCAAAGTAAAGGAGGCCACTGAAGCGATTCCAGGGAAGACGTAGAAGAACACGCCAGTTCTAGTGTGATGTTAGCATCTCAAGACTGTGTCCGCTCAATGCGTTTCAACTCACGCTTCTGCCATCATCTCCCGCAGGATTCTGGGCCTCCTGTGCTCAAAGTTGAGCCGTTTCTGTGTAACTGGCTTTGGTGCCACTACATGTCTAGTGATATGACGCTGGAGAACGTCCGAAATACCGAGCTCAATGTCGTTGGTATGTTGGCGAACCAACGGATCGGGCCCACTGTTCGCCATATTGTGCTTGGTGTACTTTCGCAGGGAGCTGCTCTGGATTAATATTCAGAATCTGGGGGAAGCGAGCTCAAATAGCTGGGGACGAGGGTAGATCTGGAGAAAGTGGGTGGAAGAGTAATCACAAACCAGGACCGAGAATCTGGGGAGATGGTCCCTTCATGTACTCCACGAGCGTCGACCACGGCCCACGGATCCGAACCACGTTGCGTGCCACAATTCAACGTGTTGATTGATAACGACCTACAGGTACCATCAAGCCGGGGGGACCGGTTTGTGCAAAACTTCAGCGCGTGCATGAACAGCCCGGTTCTGGTCGGAGTTCCCAGGGAGTGGGTAGCAGAAACCACCATCTCGCAACGACACCGCCCAACCAGAGAGGTGGTGGTCGTCCGTCGCATCATTAAAGCCGCCGGCTGAGCCTTCTCTCGCGAGGTTTCGTTATGAGCAGAGACGAAATCCGGTTAGCCAGGGGATGATTTCCCGGTGGCATGAAGAGTTGTGCTTTGACGCGTACACAAGCTTTAGAAGCAAGGTAAGCATCGCCACATCCTTGAGACGAGCGAATCACCTGCCTACCTCGGGATTGTGTTCAAAAGGCTTGAGTGATCAGAGGGTGTCCCGAGGCAAGCGATCGAGACGACTGCTTCAACTAGATCAGAAACAGGAAGGAAAATCATGGGTTGTGGTGGTATCGTCCGGGATTTCTGTGCCAATCCCGCCAAAACGGAGTCCACAGGGCGCGAGCCGGGTAATCAAAGCGCGAGAAAGCGGTTGGGAGCCTCGGGCGTAGAGGGTTAAAGGTGCGTCATGGTATGAAGTTGGTGGTGGAAATATTGGAGCAAATGTTCGATTCACACACTTCGATTCGGTGGGTGGCGGAGATAAAATTCATTCGAGAAATGATCGCGCGCCCCCAGGCCCCTCCCCGTGAAATGATTTCAGGCCGCCAGTGGCCACCCCTGTGCTCTCCTATGCGCCCCTGGGGTCTCCATGTGGAGGAGGCTGGAGGGCACAGGGACTGATTGAGTACGATCGTGCCGCTCGACCCGCAATGTCATGCGCATTGACGCTTCCCACTTGCCTGAGATTGCAATTGCACCGACACCGATGCCGCAATTGTGCTTCTGGAACAGGCCCAACGTATACGGCCAGTCTCCGGTCCTGCCGGTACGGGTACTATTGACTGCGTACCCATCGGCACTGTCACGTCGCTTGTAGAAATCTTTTCTTAAAGCACGATTCGTCAAGGCTGAGTAGCAGACACGCCACTGTGGGAACGAGGACGACAACGGACGAGACTCAACGGTTTCAAAGTCCATCTATCTTCCAAGCAGTCGGCAACCTCGGTCGGGTAATGGAAGAAGCTTGCACATGCATGCACTCATGCTCTATAAGCTCTCGGCAACTGACGGAATGTCTCTCCGGTTTGAAACGTAATGACATCGAGGCAGTACAGGTATTTGAGTGTATAGGTTGGATTTTTGGCTTGTGATAAATATAATATATATTTTTAATCGACGTTGCAGTCAAAGTGTGAACCTCGTGACCCTGTTTCGCGGGACCAAGGTAGGCATCCTCCTCCCGCTTCCAGGGATAGGTTGCCAGTTAGCATCAACATGGGTCGTGAGAGCACAAACTGATTGATTCCAAATGATCCCACTAGCCATGTGCCTGAGGCCGCATTCCATCCTACCACTTTTCGACTGCAGGTCTTATATCGATCTCGTTGGTAAAGCAAGTCCGGGGTTGAGTGTGCAGGTACCAATATGCATCGGCAATAGCTTCAGGCTTGATCTTTGCCTCGGGATGATCAAATTTGTAGTGAGATGTTCTTTCAATATCGATTACTCCGTCGATAATAGCGTGGTTGATATGGATGCCCTTAGGGCCAAATTCTCTTGCCAACGACTGTGCCAGTGCCCTCATTGCGAACTTGCCAGTAGCGAAAGACGAGCAGAGAGCAGAACCTTTCATTGCCGCAGTTGCAGAGGTGAAAATGAGGGTGGGTGGGTATTCTCCATCAGTGTTCTTCAGGAAGAGTGGAAGAACAGCCTGGGAAAACAGAAACGCTCCTCGTCTGGTTTTGCAGACAACGGTCAGTGTATTCTTACTTCCAGAGGGCAACAGGCTTGACGTACCCATTGGCTTCATATCCATGTTCAAACTCTTCCTGCGAGAGCTCAAGGAACGGCTTTCTTACAAACTTGCCCCCTACATTATATATCGCCGCAGCTAACGGAGCAGAGCCCATCTCTTTCTGTAACTGCTCAAATGCCGCCTTCACGCTCTTGCCGTCGGTAGCGTCACAGCTAATTCCGACTGCTTTCCCGCCTGCGTCATTGATCTCCTTTGCAAGAGGTTCGAAGTTCGAAGGGCTTCGGGCGAGGAGGGCGACGGCATATTTCTTAGCGAATCGACGAGCGACAGAGGCACCTCTTGGTTCATGTGAGCAGCTGTAAGAGAAGAGCGGCAGTATTGAAACTCACGTGCCAGGTCCAACGCCTGAGACGACAGCCCAAGCCTTCTGTGATGCCATCGTGGGATTAGTAGTCAATTTCTGAACTTCGCTGCTGAGTCTTGTGTGAGCTGTTTGCAGGGGCGCTTGTGGCATGTAATTCTAGAAAGAGCAGAAGCAAATGGTTTGAATTCTCTGTCAATTAGTACAGAGGTACACAAGACACCGATTGAGCTGCAATGGGTGACGCGATCCTGCTCTTTTTCATCTTTTTATCTTCTCCAACGCCGACGTCAACCCCGCGATGATGTGCTCGCGGTTTACAAATCCTCCCTGCAAGGCACAATACTAATCTCACACTTGCACGCGAGGCTCACGTTTACAGCCTGAGGCTTCAACTCGCTTGCTCCCTCGTGGTTGCTGCCGTTTATTAGTCACTTAGCATCCCATTGTCCGCTATTTTAGTCCTCGCAGGTGTCGTAGCTATGAAGATCTCCTCAAGTTGAAGATTTGTTTTCATTGATCAGCAGCATTAGAAATCTCAGGCAACATGGTACTCTTCAAGTTTTATTACTCGAGTATCAAACGGATGTAGACCTATTCGCATAATGCAGATATCTCTACATGTACCTATCTAGGTACCTAGGAAGAGAGCGACCGTGGCACCTAAGCTCTAGAACAAGTGAATTCAAGTTTACCTGGTGAGGCCCACGACGCCAAGTGGGCCATGCTTCTACATTTTCTCTTCCATCGCAAAGATGTTAATGAAATCCCCATTCACCATCTCGAGACCTCGCTCCACAAATGTGTCGAGAATTGAGATGTCAACATCGATCGACACTCGCAGGAACATTCTCTAGCGTCCCGATGTTGAGCCGTGCCGGTGGCAGCGGCGTGTCGGCGGCGCACCTCACTCCTCGGCTTGAAGGTGGTTCCAAGGTCCTCTGATGACCGCATGTGAATTGACAAACGTGCAACAAAGCATTCGGAATCCTGCCCGTAAACGTTGAAGCACCTCTTAAAGCGCATCCTCGTACCTCCCGCCGATGAGCGACCTCATCCGCCCCGACGGGAAGGTCGAGGGCATCACTCAAGATGAAGCGACAGACCGAAGCCTCCTCACTCGAATGCAGCGCCTCCGCACAAACCCCTTCCACTTCGCCCACGAGCTCTCGCTGTTCATTCGAGGTATTGGATGGCGTGCCTACGAGAATCCGATCGGACAGCCAATCTTCTACCCTGGCTACACGGCCAATATCAAGGCCACCACCATGGCATCTCCCCTCCTACGCGAAAAGGTTGTTGAGTTGACAAACGAGCGTTTGAGGGTAGAAGAGAAGGAATATCTCCTGGACAATACAAGCCCAACATATCTTATAGATCGTGAAAGACGAAGGCATGAAATTACTTCGCAGCTACTCGAGATTCTTCAAGACGCTCTAGACAAGATGGTCTGCAAACAGGAAAGCAAGCCTTACATTCGCACAGCTTTCTACGCCTGCACCCAATTGCTCACCCGAGCCTACAGTGCGGTTCATGTTTCTGATGCTGAAATCAAAAGGTTAAGAGAAGTTGCAACGATGGCAGCGAAGAACAAACAGTCTATCGTCTTCCTTCCCCGACACACGAGCCATATTGACTACGTCACGATCGAACTCATCTGCTTTCGTCTTGGCTTGACTCTCCCTGTCTTTGTCGCAGGAGACAACCTCAACTTCCCTGTTGTTGGCAACTTTCTCCAAAGCTGTGGTGCCATGTGGATAAGGAGAAGCTTCGCCAATGATCAGCTGTACAGCACTCTCGTACAAGCCTACCTCGACAATATGCTACAACAAGGCTTCAATTTGGCATGTTTCATCGAAGGTGGTAGGAGTCGCACGGGTAAGCTGTTGGGTCCCAAGTTCGGCTTTCTCGGCTTCATACTCGACTCCATCCTCTCAGGTCGAACCGAGGATGCATATATTTGTCCGGTCTCCCTGCAGTATGACAAAGTGATAGAGGTCGATTCTTACGTCAATGAATTGTTAGGAACGCCGAAGCAAAAGGAAAATCTTGCGGACTTCCTCTCAGCTTCTTCAGTCTTGTCCCTCAATCTCGGCCGAATCGACTGTAGATTTCACGAACCCTGGAGTCTCAAAGACTTCATCGCGGAACAGCAGGCGCGACAAGCATTGAATATGACTATCTCGGACAAGTCCAGGGGCCGAACTCAGCTATTGCGTACCCTCGGATACAGGGTCCTTTCCGATATCAACGCGGCTTCAGTCGTCATGCCGACTGCTCTTGTTGGGACCGTATTGCTTACAATTCGTGGACGAGGTATCGGAAAGTCTGAACTGGTCAGACGGGTTGACTGGCTTGCCAAAAGAATAAAGCTGAAAGGAGGCAAAGTCGCCGACTTCAAGGGCATGCCCACTTCGCATGTGGTGGAACGAGCCCTAGATGTACTCGGACCCAAGCTTGTCGGCACTATCGATGGCCTGGCAGAGACAACATATTATGCTGTTGACCGTTTCCAGCTATCATTTTACAGGAACATGACCATCCACCTCTTCATTTCCGAAGCCCTGATATCAGTTGCCTTGTACTGCAAAGTCAAACAAGGTGGTGGCAGTGCCAACCAGTCTATGCCAGAAGCCGAATTGATCGACAAAGTCACATTCCTATCTCATTTGTTTCGAGGCGAATTCATCTTTCCGGCAGGACAAGGACTCCAACACAACCTTGAAGAGACAATGGAAAGCCTTGTGCAAGAAGATGTCTTGACTGTCATTGACAACCAAGAAGCGATGATTGGGTTGTCAGACACCGAGCGCAAATCTGGCCGAGAAAACTATGACCTGTATTGCTTTCTGATATGGCCCTTCGTCGATGCTGCATGGCTTGGTGCTGTCTCTTTACTGGCACTGGTGCCCCCAGCAGGGGCGACAAGTGAGTGGGTTGACATGCAAAAAGCACAGGATATGGCGCAGCTAGCTGGTCGAACTCTCTATCATCAAGGAGACTTGTCATATTTCGAGGCGATCAACAAAGAGGCTCTTAAGAACGCATATTCCAGATTCCAAGAAGAAGGCATCATTCAAACCGCCAAGGCCACAGATGCGAAGAACAAGACCGTCGTGCGAATAACCCCTGAGTGGACGCCTGAAAGGGATGCTACCACTGGCGACTTAAGATCTGCTGGGCGCCTCTGGGACTTCATTGAAAATATTGCCCAACATCGCCGTGAGGGTAAAAACAGACGTGACGAGGCGACCGTTTCAACGCGTGTGTTATCGCTCGCTGCCAGGCTTAATCAGCAAATGTTTACCCAAGAGGAGTCAGCCTTGGTTGAGTCTGCCCAAGATCCCGTTCAGGAACGAAGAAGGCGGTCCAAACTATGACCTCGCTTTCCGCCTGGATCCCGCGTAATGTTTATTAGCACAAGATCGATATTCCTTTACTTCATTCTTCAAGATGTAACCGATCCTCCTTGCAAAGGCAGCAATTGTGACTACCAGATTTCGTACGGAGTGGGATACGGCACTGAAAGTTTCAGAAGCCACTGCTCCAGGTTCTGCTGTATCCGCATGCAGACAGATGTCAATTACTTCTGGGTCAGATCTTCCATTTAGAGGACTTATAGTGCGGCTGGATGTTCTGAGCATTGTCTGTTGGCGATGCTGATATGCCCCCATCCACCAAGCAGCATTTTTCGGCACTCTAGCAGTTGCTTCCACCAATTTTTCAAGATTTGGGCAGCCAGAGATACGGCGTAGTGCCAGTAGGGGTGGGCACATTCTGCTGGGCTACTTCAAACTCCCTCTCATGACCAGCGGCCGTCATTGCATCAAATTCACTAAGCGACCGCCGAAGATTCTCCTGGGCCGAGTACACAGCCTTGTTGTTTTGGGGCAGCTGGTCGAGCGCCTTCAGGAGCTTCGATGACAAGTGGAGGTATGCTTCGCGCTTGATAGTACCGTCGTAATACTGTCGTAGAAACGTCTTGTTCATGAGACGCACGGCGGCGACCACGTGGTGGGGGTACGGGTCGATCGCCACCAGCGGTACTGTCACTGGTCGCGTCGGAAACTCGACTTCGGCGCCTCCAGACATGCTGCAGGCCCCAGTACTCGAATCCTTAGGACCCTGACGCGGGTCCTGACCTGGATCAATGGTGTAGGTGCTCTCAAGGCCAAAGTGGAGAACGTTGAAACATTCATGCTCGGCGTCCAGACTCATCTGTGCCAGCTCGTGCAGTAGATCGGGACGATTAGCGGCTTCGAGTGCGTCTATTAGGATGAGAATGCCAAGGTAGTAGAGCAGCACGATCTCGTACCAGTTGAGGCGATCTACCTGGCTGACGAAATGTAGCTGTCGCTCAAGGTTGTTCAGGATCGGGTGGATGGTAGTTTTGAAGACGTCGATCGCATCGATCAAGGCTTTCCACGCGGACTGGACCGTTGCCTCTTCGACACCTTCCCTCAGACCTTCTTTCAAGCTTGCAATCGTCTGCCACGTGTAGATGGCGCAGATCGAGGCCGCCGACGTGATTTGTGGAGTCATGTCGTCCGAGACGCGGAAGCCCTGTCTGCGCCACGCTTCGGTGCGATCGTGGAATGAAGCGACCAAAAACGCCTTGGCTAATTGCCACATCGGTTCCCAGCACGCACCTTTCAACCCCGGGGACAAGTTCGATCGAAAGTTGAGGGTCATCGAGTCCGAAGTTGCCCAGGTGACGGCCGCCCAGAACGCCCGGGTTTCGAGGTTCAGATATTCTTCGGTCGGATTCGCGCTGGGCGTGGAGATGTCGCTGGCCGCCGTGTCAGACCAGGCTGAAACTTCCGAGCCGTTAAACTGACAACTACGGAGGCGCTCTCGAAGCTGTTGAACATGCAAGAAGGCTGTTTGGCTACACACCACACCATTCATGCCGTCGAGCTCCTCTTCCTGTGGGATCCCTAGGGGCACGGGAGTTTGGCCGAATAAGTACAAAGCTAGCACTGACCGGTACGATGGCCTGTTGATGACTTTGAGCATGTCTTTCCTGGCCTTACGCCAGCACGCCAGCGCGATTTCGTCACACTGGACAGGATACCCACCAGACTCTCGCTGCATGAACAGGGGCAGCCACCTCGCCGTGTAAGCATGCAGGGCACTTCGCAGATAGCGTTCAATCTCTTTGTCTCTATTCGGTGAATAGAAAGTTGCGTCGGTTGGATGATGTGGCAGTTGGTGGTCCATGTAGAGGTCCAGGTCTCTGAAAAGCCTCAGTGCAGGAATGCTAATTTCGCTAGTGGGCTCGTTCCTATTGCAGGTTAGATGGTCTGGACTTTGCTAGGGAGGTAGAGACTTGGGACATACACCAGTGGGCAGCCGTTTCTGCCTACCCATCGTCCAAAGATGGCGCCAAAGGACTGGGGAAACAGGACATCCGCACATCTATCGAGCAAGTTGTCCACTACGTCGGCGTCAGAACCGAGCGCGTGGATTGACGCTGTGACTGGCAAGTTCTCGCTGGGAAGAATCCTATCAGTTGGTCTAGGTCGAATGCCACGCGGAGAGGCTTAGTGGTGCGGCAATTAGTTACCTGGATTTCGGATGCTGACAATGGGCAGTATAGTCATAATTAGATCCCCCTAGAGCTGCTCTGGCCCCGTCGTGTTCCGGCAATTCTGAAGACCAGCGACTGTCTATCGAGTCTACTGATGGCGCTGGTTGAGTCCTTGCATTACGACGCTGTCGCCGTGGTTGCTGATTCTTAATCCACTAAACATGCGTCTCAAAAGTCAGTTTGAGCCGTAATACCAATGCAACAAAAACGAACAACCGTGTGTTCTCGCTCGTTACCTCGAAACTGCATCGACAGCGTCGCGTGGCACATCGCGAACAAGAACCACCCCATCCCGGAGTGCCCGGTTGATAACCAAAGTCTGCAGCATCGCAGGCGACGCGCGACTGGCGACAAGCGTCGCAGCTGGAGAATTGGATCCGACGAGAACTAGGATACCCGTGTACCCAGTACCCCATTTTGTTTCTCAATCTATAGATTTGGATATGTCAAGATTTTCGTTCAAAAGTTATCACAGTGAAAGGAGCGCCGCCGAGGTTGAGAGAGTTGGTAAGAAGCTCGCTAGATAGATAGATCGGAGGTGTCTGGAGGAGGGTATCCGCTAACTCTAGGTACGGAGAAGCGGCAATCGCACCCACCAACCCCCATGTCTCTCCATCCGTCCTCATGGCGTCCCCCAAACTCTGAATTACCCCGGAGAAAACGAAAGGAGGGACGGGAGCATTTCTAAAATCTAGGCATGACCTCTTGGTGTCTGAGTCTAGAGCGTCCATACTAATATAGTTTCCGTGAGCTAGGGAAGTCCAGGCTACCTCCTCCTATAAGCGAACCGGAATTTCAATTATGTAGTTCGTTCATTTGGCTTCGCTCTCCTGCTGATAACTGCATATACAGGGAGACAAAAAGACTTTCTTTCAACCACCTACGCCTCGGTGTCAACCCTTTTCATCTTAGTGACCGCTCGACCACTGCTCTTACACCAGCTGGATCGAGGAGCTCAAGTCCCAATATCTTATTGTCAAGGTGAGTCGAGAAGTCCCCTCCATAGCTGGGATCCCACATGGCGACTTTACAAAATCCATCTGCGGCGGCTTGATCGTCGCTGTCTCTTTCCAAGATCGCGAAACTCTCCTCAAGGATGTCCTTTGTATTCCTCTCCTCGATCGACCATTCCTTGCCGCCATCTTTGTCTTTTGCATACTGAATCAGCTGCTTCTGTGTCACGACGGCAGAGTGGATGTACACGAGACGATTGGCCGTCTGCACCTGGTTTCTGATGACACCCAAGACCGCCTTCGCGACGTCGACAAGGGTTGTGGCGCTGAAAGGCACATCGCCGCCGTTGTACAACGTCGCAGTACGCTCAGCTGGATTCACGATGAAGCCGACGTCCAAGCCCCAGTCGAGGAACAGACCGTTGGCGATGCCCGTCCACGTGAAGCCCAGGTATTCGCGTGTCTTAGCCGCGAGATAATTCTGCGTCGCGACTTTTGGCTGGCAAACCGGTAGCTCTCCGCACAGCGGGTTAAGCGAGTCCATGCCGAACTCGGCGGGGATAAATCGGCTCACACCGGCGGCGCAGGAGGCGTCGATGAGTGCGTTCTGTGACTTGATGGCCAGCGTTGCTAGGCAGGATACGACCACGCTGACGCCGTTGAGAGCCGGTCTGATAGACTCCGGATTGCTGAAGTCAACCTCCTCAACCACGACCTTGTGAGAGTATGCGTTCAGCTTTGATGAATTGCCGCCGATCCGAGACAGCACCGTGACTGACAGGTTCGCATCGAGAAGAGCTTTGAGAATTGGGATTCCTAGGTTTCCCGTTGCTCCTGCTAGTGCGACTTTGACAGGTGCCATGCTCGCGGTTCAATGATGAATGAAAACACCGCAGGAGATTTGTTTCTGGATTTATTTTGGGAATCTTGGTATCAAAGATGTTTCGCTATCATCATCTCGCAATGGAATACTTGCGTTACAGGAGAAATTATATGCCATCGAAAAGATTTTCTTGACTGGTACAGTAGTGGGTGAGTGAGTGTTTGCTTGCATCATCGGATGCATAATCAGTAATATTTGTGCATGTATATAAAATCTACCGTACACGATGAAACTGTCGCAAACGTTAAGCAAGTAAGTCTCTGATTTCCATTGTAGTCTCGGATACAGTGTTACTGATTGAAGTCCTGCTGACGAATGCTGCGACTGTGGATACCCGCGCGGCGGACGTCAAACGTGGAGGTCGTGCATCGGATCCGACGCAGGGACCAGGCGAGATGTGGACACCAAGCGCTTTGCAAAGCCAATCTAACCAGCTAGGTAGTCTCCATGACACAGCATGGAATTTTGCTCGATTCGGGACCTGCCTGGCGCACAAGTCTTGATTTTGGATGGACTCGGGGTTAGGCTGCCGTCGAGTAGGCGAAAGAAGTCCCGGCAGACCGTTGAAAGGGTGAAGAAGGACGAAAGCTTACTGTGGCCTGCAGCTCCGCGGTCTTCCAGGTGGCTAATTCTGCTGAGTGGAAAGAGTTCGGCGGGCTTCCAGGGGACTGGGGATAACAATTTGGTGAGCACTGTGAGCACTGCATTCTCGGATACACAGCGCTGTCGAAAATCAGATAAGAGTCCATTTCTAATACAAGTGCATATGCAGTATTGGATGGCGCGACATGCACATTCGTCAAGCGAATACGTTGCTATACTTGATGAAATCACCTCTAAGGCCGACACACTCTCTATCCCATCGTTCCGATGTGACTCTACAAGTACCAGGCTAGATCGTTGTTATCAATACTACATAGGTAATGCCTCTCTCCCGCACGCGGCCGAAGTAGTCAAAGCCAGATGTCGTCTCCATCAGTGGAACTTGTTCTTATCCGCGTTTTTGTCATTCTCCAGGTATATCTCAATCTTGTTCGTCATTCTGTGGTCGATGTCCTTGCACCAGAAACATGCCACTATACTAATACCCCCAAAGGACAAAGAAGCCAAAGCAGTTGTTCTGTGTCAAAGTCAGCAGTCGATCATCTATCAATCATTTACCAAAATCCACGTGAAACAGTATCGATGGAGCAGGATCGTCCCGTTTTCGCAAAGATTCGAGAACACATACCGAAGTGCAACAACAAATGACTGTTGGAAAGCGGATAAAGCAGCCTCTAGGGCTTCGGTTGTAAGTCCAGGTACTTTTGAGAGGGCGGCCTCTCCTAATGGCAAGGCGCTCAACAATGCGTCAACTGATGTCGGTGGTAGTCCTGTCGAGGCAACCGCTGCTGGAACAAGCTTCTTCATGGTCCTCGCTTGAACGTTTGTTAGGATAGTCGTGCAGACAGTAAGAGCCACCACGCCCCCGCCGTTACGGGCGACACCCGCAAGGCCACCTGACACTCCGAGGTCTTCTTGATCAACCTGCAGTATGTCAGAGTTTCTCGATTGATCGAGTAAAGGAGAAGAACAAGACACTACTCACTCCAAGTTGTGTGTAAGCGATTGAGAGAAATTGGCCCCATCCCATGGTAACCTGATTGATGAAGACGAAGGCAATCATCATTCCCTTGCGGTCAGGCGTGCCCAACCCGAGCAATGCGCCGAAAAGAACCGTGATCACGACTGAGCCTGTAAGTGTCCATTTCCAACGTCGCAGGCGGCTTCCGAAAAGCACCAACAGAATGGCTCCGGTGAGTAGACCGAAATTTGGTGGTAAAGAAAGAATGCTTCCAGTCTGAATGTTGGTACTTCCACCCCAGTAGACATTACTAGATAGATTAGCCCTAGCTATCCCCGGCGTATACTCAGTGACACTTACACCATAGTTGGCCAAATTACATTGATGATGTAATAGAACATGGTCTCTGTCTAATTTGCATCAGCGGCACGTCAACATGCGGATGGCAGATGTACTTACGAAGACGACAAGAAACGGGGCTGTCATATCCCTACCCTTTCCTTTGGTAAAGACATGACGTGGACACAGAGGATATCGGATGTTAAACCTCTGCTCGCATTGATTTTCCCAGAAACCAAAGACTGCAATAGTCACGAGGCCTGTCGTCAATGTTGCCACCACACGAACGTCTGAGGATGGTAGGGTGGTAGTCAGAAGGCAACCTGTCAAAGTTCTATCGAGTGTTTAGCCAGAAAGAACGCCATATAAATGGGGAAAGGGACGCATGTCGCTGATCACTTACAAGGTACCACCACAGACGAAGAGAACAATGCCAACCCAATCCAAGCCTCGCAAGGCCTCCCTCCATGGAACTCCTCTTGGATGCTTCGGAGGATAGTAGAGGATATAGACACCAGCAAAACAGAATACCTTGACTGCGTCAATTGATGTGTGTGTGAAATCCCAACGTGATACTCACGTGTGATATCGCTGGCGCATAGAAAAGCCACCTCCAGGCATTGGGGTGCTGTGGAGCGTAGCGGCCGACGACAGGTCCCACCTGCTTACAAGTTAACAATCCAACGCTTCCAGAGTTTGTATATCCGTAGGCTGGTTTTACCAGGATAGCGACAAAGAGAAAGAGGTCGGTGGTAACAATTCCTTAGTATGTCAATTTTCTGCTCCAATAAGACTCGGAAGGAGGTATATACCAATGTGCCGCCATTTGTTTGGCATCAACTCCGGCTATAAAAGTACTTAGACAAATGTTCGTCTTTCAAAAATATCGATTTCGCCTCTTACCAGAGCGAACGCAGCGAGCTGGCAGTTTCCCGAGCCAAACCCCGCAATTGTCATTCCGATGATCACTGTAGTTGCGGTTTTGGCACTTCCAGAAACGATATTGCCAACCTGGGCAGTCAGATCAGGTTGAGTCGGTGCTTGAGATAATATTCACTTACAAAGGAGAGAATATTACCCATCAATATGAAGTTCCGCCGCCCAAATAGATCCGAATTGGCACCACAGGTCATGAAAGCGATACAGACGGCCAACACAAAGCTCGTCACATACCAAACAGAGGCGGTCGCATCACCCAGCTCAGTCGCGATCGCACCCCCTCCAGCCGTCACTGTAGGGATGGGCCAGAACGCGGTGCCGAACTGTAAAGAAAGCATCTGAAATTAGGTCTGTCAGTGAAATCTGCACGCAAATTTTGGAGTATAAGTGTGAGCCCACCAAGATGACCGACCAGGTCTTGAATGTGATCTGTGCCTCGTCTGTTGCTGGTGCCGCTGCTGGCAGAGGATTCTCTACGTGTAACTCAGACTCGTCCGGAGCGGTATGCTTTTCCTCCAACTCCATACTTTCATTATTGACCATCTTCTCTTCCAGCATTGCAAAAGCGAGACGAAAGCTAGGCGTGTGAAAGAGAGACGAGCTATTTGCAACCGGAACGACTATATGTATTCCGACCGCCTTGGATGAAAGCCATTGAAGGGGCAGCTATGCGAGAACCAGCGCCAGATAGAGTTTCCTGGGGATGGCAGCATGGCCAGCTAGAACAATCTGAGATGGACTCGAATCACCCCAAGTAGAAGCAATGAGCCATGCGCAAATCACGCTGAAATCTTGAAGCAAACGCGAGCTTGTGATCGGAACCGAGGAATAGCTTCATCTTGTTTGAGAGACCAAATACTGGTCGTTTAGTGTTAAACCCTTTGAGTTGTTAGGCTTGGCGGCTGGGGACTCCGCGTTTACCCCCAGAAAAAGAAGGGCCACGCCGTCAAACCCTACTGCCCCAAGGCCGCTATTTGCGGAAGCGACGGTTCAGAACCTCTAGTCTCGAGAACCTTCAAACGCACAAGCCTGTTCCAGAGCCAGGAGGTCAGCTGATGAAACGGGAGACATAGCTGGAGCTCTTGAGACCAGACCACATCCTTGTAGTAGCCAGAAGTAAAGACATCACGTCGTTAGAATTTAGTGTGTGATTCCCTCAAGTTGGTTCCGAAGGACACCATGGCGAACAGAAGCGAGGGCAAGGAGGGGCTACGGTACTGCGTCTCATTTGTCGACACTGAAGATATTACATATGAACTTCTTCAAACTTGGCAGGATTGTCGACGAACTTCATTGAAATACATACTACATTGACGTGCTTGCAAGTTGACTATTTTCGTCTCAGCACAGTTTCTTATGATCATCACCATGTCAAATCCAACCAACGTGGATGCACTCGTCGTCGGTGCAGGATTTGGTGGCATTTATGCCACGTACAGCTTTGCACGCATGGGACTCAAAGTCAAATGCATCGACATGGCAAGCGATGTTGGGGGGACTTGGTACTGGAACAAATATCCAGGAGCCATGAGCGATACTCAAAGCTACCTCTACCGGTTCTCTTGGGACAAAGAAGACCTTCTGACGTACCCTTGGTCTTCAGAATATCTCTACCAGCCTGAGATACTGCAATATCTTCAGCATGTCGTATCCAAGCACGATCTGAGGAAGTTTATGGAATTCAACGTTGAGATGACCTCAGCGACCTGGGATGACTGCATGGGTCGGTGGCGTGTCACGACTGCTGATGGCAAGACGATTATCGCCCGTTACTTGGTGAATTGCTTGGGAGTTCTCTCAAAAGCCAATTACCCAGACATCCCTGGATTGGACACGTTCCGCGGCCGTATCGCTCACACAGCCCAATGGGACGACACAATTCAGCTGAAGGGTAGGAAGGTCGGAGTGATCGGAAATGGGTCAACAGGAATACAAGTCTTGACGGCCATCGCTCCGATTGTGCAACAACTCACATCTTTCCAACGGCATCCACAGTATTCGGTACCCAGTGGCCAAGGTCCTGTCTCTCTAGAAGAACGAGCGCGTATCAACAGTGAATATGACAGCATCTGGGATCGTGTCTGGTCATCGGCCGTCGGATTCGGCGTTCCTGAGGTGTCTCGCAAGGCCACGGAAGCGACACCACAAGAGCGTCAGGAAGCCTTTCAAGCTGCATGGGACCAGGGAAATGGCTTTCGATTCATGTTCAGCGCGTTTGGAGACCTCGCCACGGACGAAAACGCGAATGAAGAAGCCTGCAAGTTTATTAGGGAAAAGATTGACGACATTGTCAAAGATCCCAGGAAGGCTGCCATTCTCAAGCCGACAGAACTCTATGCTCGTCGACCGCTGTGTGATACTGGGTATTACCAGATTTTCAATCGCGACAACGTCGACGTCATCGATATACATACAAACCCTATCGCTAGGGTAATCGATCGGGGCATCGAGTTGTCGGATGGCACAGTCCATGATCTCGACGTGCTCATCTTTGCCACGGGATTTGATGCCATTGAGGGTAACTATCTCCGTCTGACCATCACTGGCCGTGAAGGCGGAAGTATTCAGGAGCATTGGCGCAATGGCCCAACGGCTTACGGTGGCATCGCATGTTCAGGTTTCCCCAACATGTTCCTCGTTTCAGGCCCACAGGCTCCATTCGCCAACTTTCCGCCGGTGATCGAGAGCGAGATTGAATTCATCATGTCCTGCGTCACCTATGCAGAGAAGATTGGAGCAAGCAATGAAGCGAAGATGCCTATTGTTGTCGAAGCAACGGAAGCCGCAGAGAGCGAATGGGGAGCTCTGTGTGACCAGATCAACGAACAGCTATTGTTCAGGAAGGCCGCGAGCTGGATCTTTGGGGCTAATATTGCGGGTCGTAAGCCGGTGACCAAGTTCTTCTTCGGTGGGTTGGGGAACTATCGTAAGTGGGTGCAGGACGTGATAAAGGACAGCTTTCGCGGCTTCAGTATTTCTTAAAGTGGAAAGGTAAAATTAGAAGGAGGGGGGGGGGGGGCTGGCTCATCTGTCCAATTCAGCTCATAAAGGATTTACCACCTCAAAATGGGTTCAGATCTGACAACCGCGGCTTTATCCATCGCATCTCACCACGCCCTTTCTCTCGCAGAAAATGCTACGGATCAAATAAATAGGTTCAAATGATCTCGGTCTTCCAGGCGAAGCCGTGCAGTCCAGGCGTGGGGTCGGTATTGCTGGTGAATTCCCAGCACGTGTCATGGTTGGCATTGTAGTCGGGTTTCAGAAAGCCACAATGGCGAATTGTACTCTGGATCCCTTCATCCGAAGGACAAATCAAAGGTTGAAGGGCTGGGAGACACATCAAGTGACATTGACGCTGGGGAGTTGGACTCGCTAACGTCGCGAAGAGCAAACACGAGGCTCTGCTCGCTCTTCGATAACCGCAGCAGAAGGTACCGAGATGCTCGTTCGTATCCGGCAGGCTCAACAGCAAGTGAGGCGCTAATCCAGCTGATTGGGGTTATGTCGAAGTCATTATGTTGGTGTCCCATCAATCATTTGCAGAATGCGGACGCTACAGTGAATTACGGAGGCAATGGGATAGACTTTGACTAATCTCGGTTCCGTCGGTACCGTACTCCACGACACTCAAGCGATCCAATGACTAGGTAGCGGTCCGTGGACGCTCGCAGGTCATTCTGGTAGACTTCCTTCCACCGATGCTGAGATAGTAGCGAGAATATCTTTCCGACGTACCGTACGCTGGCGGTGGGGGCTCTGTTGACACCAGAGAGTCAGGTTGGAGCGTGGCTCTGTGGACAAGGCCCCGTCGATGACTTGGTCTGGAGAAAGAAAGGTATCTCCGTCAAAGATGTATAAAATGACCCTGGCCCTGATGTATTTTGGCCGGTACGTATCCAAATCGATTTGCTAAGCCAAGAGCGCGTATCGCTGACAGTCACTTAACCTTCAAAAGCCAGCTGACTCTTGATTCATCTCACCGGCAATATGGGCAGGCAGAACATCGAGTTCAAGAACTCCGACGGCATCACGCTGCGCGGCTGGTTCTATACACCCGAAAATGCTCCCGCTGGTAAGAAATTGCCCACCCTCGTGCTCGCGCACGGCTTCACTGCGCTCAAAGAAATGACTCTGGACTTCTATGCCGAGTCTTTCACTTCGGCGCTGCCAATCAATGCCCTTGTGTACGATCACCGCGGCTTCGGTGAAAGCGACCATGCGCCCGGCCAGCCACGCGGCGAACTGGTGCCAAATCTTCAGATTGCCGACTACTCTGACGCTATCACCTACGCCTCGACGCGACCGGAGGTGGATGCTGACAGGATCGGCATTTGGGGTACTTCGTACAGCGGTGGGCACGTGTTGGTCGTCGCCGCCATCGACCGGAGAGTCAAGGTTGTCCTCAGCCAGGGTCCTTGTGTCAGTGGCTGGGATAACTTTCATCGCCTGGTTCGGCCAGACTTGATTCCTCAACTGGAAGAGGCTTTCAAAGCAGGTATGTCGAGGAAAACCTGATCTCTTTTTGATTGAAATGGCGCAATCTGAACGTACGTAGATCGAATAGGAAGGCTGGAAGGCAAACCGGCAACATATGTCCCCATTGTCCACGAAGATCTTTTTGGCAGCTGTGCCCTAAATGGCAAGGACGTGTATGACTTCTTCATGGAGTGGGAGAAGAAGACGACCTGGAAGAATACAATCACCCTTCGTAGGTACGGTTATCACCAGCTGCGAATACCCTTCTTCTCATATGGTCACGCATGAGCCATCAACTAAACTCTCTTCCCAGCGTCGAGCTCTTCCGTGCCTACGAGCCACAGCACCTGATCGAGAAGATTTCCCCGACGCCATTGCTCTTGACGGTGCCGACACTAGACACTCTCACGCCCCCAGACCTTTCGCTAGCCGCTTATGCAAGAGCGCGAGAGCCGAAGGAGCTGCAATTACTTCCTGGCGGGCATTTCGACTCGTACGCAGGTGAGACCATGAAGAACAACATCGCGACACAGATCGCTTTCTTGAAGAAATGGCTCGTCGGGCAGTAGGTGAGGCCCCGAGGCCTGTAGATGGGCAACGAGGGAGGGGCAAAAGTCCACCATGATGTAGGCAGGCTCCCAAGTTAGAGGAAAAGAGGTGTGTGGGCGAAGGAAGAACAGGACGGGTTGATATCTCCTCGATCAAGCCTGCTATATTGCACAACGTCAATCAACATGTACACAGCTTCATCTTCATACTTCGCCCAGTATTCAATCTGCATAGCAGCGGGGCAGTGGGTCCTTACCGCCAGCTCAGGCCCGTCGGTACAAAAGGTGACAAAAATAAGGTCACCACTGGTCCGGCATTGCTGCCCTTTACTACCATTTCGCGATTTGACGCAACATGGTCGTTCAGGCTGAATCCGCGTTGAAGTCAATTGAGATCGGATCCCATGTTCACTCACTCATCCCTTCATCTCTATTTTCAGAATTATGTTTCTCTGTGATCCCAGCTCTCACGGATGCCATCACTCAAATCGCTGACCAGCTTCGTCGGTCGCAGCAAGTCGCGCTTGCCGGAAGTGCCAATAAATTCGGCGATGATCAACTCAACGTTGACCTTATCGCTGAGAAACTTATCCGCGACGCGCTGGCGAAATGTCAGTCTGTAGTAACGGCCAGTAGTGAGGAGGATCCGATCGAGAAGTCAGCGAGTACCAACCAGAACTCGGCCTCGACATATGATTCTGAACATGGCGAAAGTGGACATGTCGAAAGATATACTGTGGCATTCGACCCACTCGATGGGAGTTCTATCATCGGCGCCAACTGGGCTGTCGGCACCATCATCGGAATCTGGAATGGGAGTTCTGCGCTTCACGCATCACCTCGCCAGAGCCAAGTTGCAGCGATAATTGGCATCCTCGGCCCTCGAACTACTATCATCGTTGCGCTCAATATTCCTGGCGAAATTCGAACATGCTTTGAGATTGGTGTCAGCGACGGCAATGTTACGCTCGTCAAACCAGCCGTTCACTTTTCTGAGCCTCCTTTCAGAACACGGTACTTCGCACCCGCCAATCTACGTGCTGCCGCCGAAAGCGCCCCCTACGCCGAACTCATCAATCACTACATTCAGTCTAGATATACTCTTCGATACAGCGGCGGATTGGTTCCAGATATCGTGCATATGCTCGTCAAGGGCCACGGCGTGTATGTGTCCCCTGTGGCCGGTGCCAGTGAAGCCAAGCTACGCCGCCTCTACGAACTGTATCCCATAGCGCTGGTGGTAGAATGTGCTGGCGGCAAGGCTGTCGATCCTGTTGACGGGAAGGACATACTGGATCATGTACTGACGAATTGCGATGAGCGCGCAGGAATTGCCTGCGGAACTGCTGAAGAGGTGGATTTTGTGAGGTCCATGCTACTCAAAAAGGACGCCAAAATGCAAGATTAAACAGCTTCGATGTGATAGTTCAATGCAGTCCTAGTATTGGGCGGTAGTGATACCTGAGTGAAGTAGAAATTACAGCCGCCCGCCGGAAAATCTTCGGCTGAAATGCCCGCGCAGTCGCAAAATGTTGACCTGAATTGAATCTTCGCACACGATCATGTTGACATTCGTCTCGAAACTGAATTTTGAACGCAAACGTAAGCCGCAGCTATGAGACTTACAGCAGATCTCATCCATAACTCCCTCTCCTACCTAAACCCTCTGAAAGAGCGCGAACTTGACCTCCGAGGTACGTCTGAAAAGAGCAGATGCTACACTTTGATTGAAGAGCATAGTTGACCACACATGTCTCCCCTGTTGCGGACTTTACAGGCCATAAAATTCCTACCATCGAGAACCTAGGCGTCGCAGGTCCCCAGGATGCCATCGACTTCACCGATAACGACATTACCACCATCTCAAACTTCCCTCTATCGCCGAGACTAAACACATTGCTGTGCGCGCGAAATCGAATACAGAAAGTAGACAGAAGGATCGCAGACCAGTTGCCAAATCTCACCACCCTGGTTTTGACCAACAACAACGTCAAGGAACTGGCTGATCTAGAGGGTTTGACGGGCTGCGGAGCGTTGACGCATCTCAGTCTCTTGGAAAATCCAGTCACAAAGAGAGAGGTTAGAGAAAACCACAAACCCTTCCGCGAAGAGCTTTTGCTAACACTACCTTCCAGCACTACCGCCTCTATTTGATATGGTCGATGCCATCTCTACGGTTCCTCGATTTTCAGAAAGTACGTGACGTGGAGCGAAAACAAGCGCAGGAACTCTTTGGTACCGCCGAGGAGCCTACGGAATTGGCAACTAAGATTCGAGGCGTCAAGAGCAGAACATTTGATCCTTCGTCAGCGGGAGTCAATGGCCAGGCGGCCGGTCGCGAGAAGGGAGTCCGCACACGATTGACCGACTCGGAGAAGAAGAGAGTAGAAAGAATGATTCAGAACGCAAAGAGTTTCCAGGAAATTGAAAGGATTGAGAAGGATCTTGCAGAGGGAAGAATACCAGCTGGGGCTGCAGATTCTGATAGGATGGTCTCGTGAGTGCCGGTACCAATTCTCAGGACCAAAGGCGCCGGTGTTAAAATTCAGTTTCTCATGGCGTTATTTTCTATCTCTATCGGTGGGCAAGATCATCGGCTGCGAGAAAATTCAAAGATCCAACAAAAACTTCAAGAATGCCTGACTGACAACCAATCCATCGTGCGGTAAGGCGGCTTTGACCATGTATTCCTTGTAAGCCTTGTCGTCGAAGATGCCCATCGAATGTCGTCGGGTGACAATTTCGCTCATAATCTCCTGGTTGAATTCCGGGTGGCCTTGGACCGTCAGGAGTCGCTGGGGAGCGTACATGGCCTGTACCTTGCAGACGGGAGAATATCCCAAGTCCTCGATGCCTGGTGGGTATTCAAAAACACAGTCTCGGTGCATTTGATGAATTCGCTGTTTGTAGCAAGAATTCGGGTGAGGGTCAAGTCAGCCAATGTTACACAAAGGAGGATCAAGGTGACACAAAGGCCATCGAAACATACGAGCTTGTCAACCCCAAAAAGATCTTTGCCCTTCTCTGTCAATTGCACATCGTTGACTGCTGCCTCCCATCCGCCTGGATTTCTTCCCACGCGGGCCTTGAGTGCCCTCCCGACGATTTGATGCCCAAAGCACACGCCGATAACGCGCACTTTCCCTTCGGACAGGATCTTTGCGGTGTATTCGACCAGCTTGATGATCCAAGGGAGGTCGGCGAATGAGTCGTGTTCTAATGTTGTTGTTTTTCCGCACACATCAGTGATACCGGGTCTCTTCCCAACCTGGGGCGCCCTACGCGGAGGCTGCATTATTACTCACTTGATCCAGTAATCAAGATGGCATCTATTTGCTCAGGATCCGGATACTCTTCCGGATTCTCTTCTACCGCCCAGTACGACAGTTCCAGACCCGTGTCAGGGTTTAGATCAGGGTGGTCCAAGGCTTTGGCCCCTGATCGAAGAAGCACTTCAAACACGCCACCATAGCGCCCGTATTTCTTCCTCGTCTCGTTTTGGGGGATGTCGCACTCGAGAATGGCAATGCGAAGGGGCCGGGCGTGTTTGAGATGCATGTTTACAACAATACTCTACACGCTCGAATAAAGATATGGTCAAGAAGGACGGCGGAAGCGACCCCAGCTGGCAAAAGCACCCCAGATCTTTGGTATCAGCCCTTGGGGGGTGTTGAGGCGAATTTCTTTGCCTTGTCGCCTGCATTATCTTTGTCATTTGCCAGTCATGTCGATTTCCGCCTCCCTAGCACCGTCCATGCCCGTGTCGCCCGCGCCCTTTGCGCTCAAATCCGCGGCTGCTCCGTCTGCAGACGCCGTATATCTCTTCCCCCAGACCTTTCGTTCTTTATATTCCAGCCCCCGAGCCTCATTGGATCGGTGGGTATCTTTCTGAGATGAGACAAAACACATCTATCGCTTCTCAGCCTCTTCGACCCGTACGAGAGCCTATGATTATGCGAGCCCTGAGTTATTTACACTGAGTCATCCGGCCTAAGTTCCACATGGAGAACGTCAATGGTCAGCACTCTCTATATTTTCAGCCCTATTGTGCCTACTGTATATCCTATCACCGACTGCGTTCCTTGAGGCAACCGCGTCTGGTGGTCTTGCCTCTCATCAAGTGAGAGAACCACTTGTGTGGCACAGGGCACAAGAACCTCGTATTCCCAAGCGATCCTATGACGTCTCATCCATTCGGGATTCATTGGATTCGGTTATATTCGAGTTCCCTGCTCGTCCTGTGGTTGGTACTCGAACCTTCCCAAAGCACATATCTCTCCTACTGGGTACATTGTTTTTTTGAGCGAAAGCATTGCCAAACATGATCCCCGGGGACGACAAGAAGCCCCCTGCGGTGGTGAACGACTCAAAGATGACTGGCCGAGGCTCCAACGGCGTCGCGGTTATCGGTGCGCCTCAATCCCAACCCACCGAGACCACAACGCTCCTTCCCAAACCCACCGAGAGCGAAAGTCCTAGGAACGTTCCTTACCGCAATGTCATATCCGGGCCTCGCTTCCACTTTTTATTCTGGAGTGTCATCTTTGGCTGCACAATCGCCTTCTTCGACACCACGTTGATGGCCTCCTCACACCCGGTCATAACCTCCTACTTCAACGCCTCGAACGCTGCTAGCTGGCTTAGCACAGTGTTCTACCTAACGTCGACAGTATTTCAACCTATCTTTGGCCGCGTGTCGGACACAATTGGCCGCCGCCCTGTGCTGTTATTTGTCATTATAATGTTTTTCACCAGCACGGTCTGGTGTGGTGCCGCGGGGAGTATCGGATCTTTTATCGCCGCCAGAGCCGTCAGTGGCATCGGGGCGGGAGGTGCAGTATCCCTGGCAGCTATTTTGACCTCTGATATGGTGAAGATTGAGTATAGGGGTATTTATCAGAGTTATTTCAATGTGGTATGTACAATCTACCGTGTGAAATCCCCTATCCTGATCTAGGTAGCTGTGCGTGGGCGGCAAGACGTCCACTGCACGCAGATATACTTCTTCTTCCCTGTCACTGACAAGACTCATCTAAATTCCAGGCATACGGCTTAGGTAACGGCTTGGGCGCCGCAATGGGCGGGTTTCTATGTGACTCGCTTGGATGGCGCGCTGCCTTCTACGTCCAACTACCCTTCATCGCCGTGTACGGCATCCTAGCCGTCATTTCATGTCCAGACGATCTAGGCCCATGCCTCGCCAAAACCCAAGGTAAGACCATTGGGCAAGCTTTCGCCAGCTTCGACAAGTTCGGCACCCTCGGCATGATATTTACCGTCTCGGGCTTGATCCTCGGCGTCAATCTAGGCGGTAATGTCTTCAGCTGGACGCACCCCTTTGTCATCGCGAGCCTGATCATGGCTCTTTGCGCCGGGCTAGCGCTCGTCTTCATCGAGCGCAAAGCCGAACGCCCAATCCTGCCGCTCGCGCTATTATCCACCGTCCCCGTTGCGAACGTCATGGGGTCCAACTTCGTCGCGGCCATGACGACCAATTCTGTGCTGTTTAATGTACCGTTATACTTACAGGCCGTTCGCCAAACGTCACCCACAACGTCAGGCTTCTACCTCTTCCCGCCACTGGTCGGAGCGAGTATCACGGCCATCGCATCAGGCTTCTATATCACGTTCACGCGACGCTTAAAGCCGCCTATGGTGCTGGGTACAGTGTCTGCACTCGGCGGCGCAATCGCCGTGTCATGTCTGTCAGTAGATACACCTGCCGCCTTGGTCCCCTGGCTCATCCCGTTCGTCTCAATCGGGCAGGGATTCTTCTTCCCTGCGGCAACCATTGCGGTCTTGGCTCTAAATTCTCAGGAAGACCAGGCCGTCGCAACCACGACTCTAGGTCTCGTGCGTTCGCTTGGCTCGATATTGGGGGTGGCACTGAGTTCCTGGATTCTGCAGAACGCACTGCCTATTTATCTCAACAAACACGTCACCGCAGGCGACGAGGCTACAAAGGAGCGCATCATTCGTACTGTGCGGGAATCTATCCGCTCCATCAGGTTCCTAGATCCGGAGCATAAGCAGCAAGTCATCACTGCCTACTCGCTCAGCCTACGCGCCACATTCTTCAGCGCGATCATCTTCGCCACAGTGTCCGCGCTGCTGGTCTGCACGGTCCGTTTACCGCGTCTACAGCGGCAGGAAGATATGGATAAATCCGAGGCGGGCGTTCTGGCAGTCGAGCCCGAAGAAGACGACGACGACAACGAGGATGACAGTGAAGACCCAGATCTTGCGGCTGATGAAGACGCATATGACTACGAAGATCCAGGCCGCGCGTTTCTGGACATCACGAACACAAATCCTAATGCATATCCACATACACAGAGTGGGAGTTACGGGAGTGTCATGTCGAGAACGACGACGCGAGGCACGACTCGAAGTCGCACGTTGAGTAGAAGATCGACGTCGTTCGGCACACTGGGGACCCCAATCGAGAGGAGGGCGAGCTTTGATACGAGCTTTTAAAGGCACCGCACCGAGGATCAAGGCATTTGGGATGATGTTTCAAAACCACTGCCTCGCCTTTTGAGGACTTTTTTTTAGGACGATTTGAGACTTCACACTGTATGGCACGGTGTTAGGGGATAGATAGGTCAGTCAGGGTCAGGGTCACACCCTTCGATTCGACAATGATCTCAGAAGTCAACGCGGCATACAGTACTTACTAATGGAGATCGTGGTTCTCAAAGAATGCGGGACGGCAGCAGCATAGCACAGCATCCTCGGGTATGATTTTGGCGTAAAGGGCACAGTACGGTCGAGGTACGGACCTATGGTATGAAAAATCTTCCAGGGCATACAGTTTTGAGTACCCTTCCTGCGAGAACTTGAGCGTTTGGACTAAGCACCCCAAGAGAACTTGAAGGAAGTGGGTGGGGATAGATGCACTTAACACAGCATAGTAATTTTCAAGCCTCGTTTCCTTTTCATACAGTTTCAGTCTCTGCCCAGTGGTATTTAGGTGTCTGTCTATATCACTGCTCTAGATGGCAACCACACCCCACCCATTCCATCTCTTAATATCCCTCTTCGCCACCTCTCTTTCTCGCCATAACATCTAACCCAAAAACGCGCCCTCTTCTCTTTCGTCTCTCTTACGCGCCCAACGCCTCCCCGGCCCTCTTAAACACGCCGCGAAACTTTTCCGGCACGTCGAACTTATCGACCCGCACATCGACAAATCTCAACCCACTGGTGCCGCCGTCGCAGAACTCCTCGTCCGCCAGCAACGTCTCCAGCTCGCGCCAGGTGGACACCGTGTAGTTCTTCACCGTGTACGGCTCTCCTCCTTCTGGAGTTGCAGTGGCGCTACGCTCGCTCGCACCAAACGCCCTCGCCAACTCCGTGTAGCGCCAGGGTGCGAGGTCGTTGTAGTCCTCATGCAAGCCGTGGATCTGGCGCTCGTAGGCGTAGCCGGCATTGTTGATGAGAAAGACGGTGGCGGGGATGCGGTAGCGCATCAGTGTGCCGAGTTCCTGAGCCGTGACTTGGAAGCCGCCGTCGCCGTCGATGAGGATGGTGCGGCCTTCTGATGGCACCGTCGGGTGTTTGGATTTGGTGTGGAGGGGACCAGCATCAGTGCTATTGATGGGAGATTGTCGCGCGAGACTGATCCCCAATGTCATCGGAAACATTTGGCCGATCGAGAACCACTGGCCCGAGGCGATGATCTGTGCACCGCGTGGAAGCGGCATGTCGCGGCCACCGAGGATAGGTGTCGCGTTGCCGAGAACGATGATGTCGTTCGGTCGCAGATAGCGTGAGAGACGTAGGTAGAAGGATGTTTGGTCGATGGGGTCGTCGAGGGCGACGGTGCTTGTCCCGTCCCTTTTCGTTTTGTATGCCGGTGCTTCAACCGTGCGGAAATTTCCCAGCGAAGACATGTCCGGCGTGTGCATCAGTTTCGACTGATCGAATCTGGCGGTCAGTTGCGCGAGGAGGGGTTTCAAATTGATTTTTTTGGCGGCTTCGTCTCCACCCTGGCTGAAGCCCGGTCCGTACATGCTGTGCTTGTTCAGCACGACCATCTTCTCGGCCGAGGGCACTACTTTCCACGACAGCGTCTGCGTGTCGGAGAACATGGGCCCGAAGGCCAGCACCAGGTCTGTGCCGTCCACGTACGGCATCGTGTCGATTTGGCCGACGGGGCCCGAGTGCACGCCGTAGAAGTTGGCGTGCGTGTGTTCGACCATGTTGTTGCCGGACGGCATGCAGAGCGTTGGAATGCCTGAAGCAGAGACAAAGGCGTCGATTTCGTTGCGCAGGTGCCGCACGCCCCCTCCACTGTCGATGAGGAGCAGGGGTTGCTTGGCATTATAGATGCGACGTAGTAATTCGTCGGCTAGGGTGCCATCTTCTTGCGAGTTGCTTTCGTCAGTGGTGTCAATCTTCTGCTGCAACCTCTCAGCATCGACCTGCATGCCGACCATATCCGCAGGCAGAAACAGATACACTGGCCTCGACCCTTTGACGCATGCGCCGATGACCCTGTCGACTTCGGCAGTCGCATCTGTGTCGTGGCTCAACTCGGCCTGCGCGATCGTGACGTGTCTCGCGATGTCGACGTAAACATTGCCCGGTCTGCCTTCCCCCATCGAATGGTGCACTTCACATCCTATGCCAATCTTCCTGCCCGCTTGCACCGTCTTCTGAGCTGGGGTGCCCACGATCCCCACCACGGATACCCACTCGGCGAAACTGCCCGCCAGCGCGTTGAGGACGGACAGCTCGCCTACTCCATACGTCGTGAGCACGGCACCCAGGCCCCGCGCTCGTGAGTACCCGTCGGCGATGAAGCCCGCATTCAGTTCGTTGCAGGCGCCAATCCACTTCATACCTGCCGGTCGGAGTTGGTCTAGAGCTTTGAGGGTGAAGTCTCCGGGGACGCCAGGGAGGGCATGTACGCCCTGTTGGCGAAGGCGAGTGAGGATGTAGAGTGACAACGGGATTTTGGGGGGCATAATTTAGTCGTTGTGCTAGGTTTTTAGTTCGTAAGGATAGTAGAAGTGGGGAGACCTTTCTCCCGGTACGTCTATGTATGCCGGTGGGGAATTATAGATGTGCATCCGGCCATGCATTGATGAGGAAGTGTGAAGAAGTATAGGTTGAATTTGAATTGATGAATGATTTTGGGCAATAACTTCAAGCTTGTCTTTGTGCTGTGGATGAAGACGAGCTACTAGTGACGGGGGCCGATAACTCCGCAAGTTTCCACGACTTCGTACCTGATGGAATGGCGAGACTGCGGGGCGATAAAATAAGCGAAAATGCGTATCCGTAGATCAGTACAAGAGCTGGGATGAGGCTGCCTTATGAACGAGAGAAGGACAGACGGTCATAAGCATTGCCAATGCCCCAGCCCCAGCCCCAGCAAGGCTCGGCCTCCTGGGCGGCGAGACTGCGGCCAAACCAGCATCAGTCTGAGAGTTGTTGCGTTGATTAGATGGAGTAATCCCGCGAAAGTCGTCGTCGACAGCAATGGTATTTGTATACTGTGCTAGTTGATGTGGTGTATAACTCTAGCGTAAGCTTACGGACCTTGATGAGGAAGGTATGCGATACTTTGAAATGATGAAAGCTCGAAACTCAGGCGCACTGCTACCGTCGGATTTCATCGACGCTCCCCGGAAGCTTCCCACGCTCCGAAGGAGACGAACGCTTTGACCGTCTGGATAGTCATGGGTATACGGAAGTAACGTGATCCTGAAATTGAGGTCCATGAATCACGTGGTCGAACAGCGGCAAGAAATCAGGAGCGATAGAAAGGAGCCGTATGGGACAGGAATTAACTATGTTGTTTCGGCATCCGTGATTATTTTCTGATGATCTTTTTGACCCTCATGTTACCATATTTTGAACAGAGCTGCCTTGGCCGCCTGCCATGTATTCAGAGAGCAAATAGACAGCATCCCTTGGGCTCCCGTACAGAAGCTCCGCCCCTCTGAAACCGTCGAGGTGCCAGATTAGAGTATTGGGGACGTCTTCATCCCATTTCGGGGCACTGCAATTTCGACCAGCGCACTCAATGTCTTTATCGACCACGCGACCGATAGAGGGGAATTATATGCTTGGAGTATCATGAACCCGGAATCCGTGTATAGGTATCGCCATATCGCCATATCGCCGTGAACCCAAGCCTTGAACCCCCCACAAATCGTCGTCATCAAGTTTCGAGAAAGCCGATCTGAAAAATGATTGGAGTTTTGTCCATATGAAACCAATGCCTGCCTTCCTGTTTTTATGATATTTGATGCATAGCTTGCGCCAAACTCCATGCTCTAACAAGGAGAATATTGTACATAGGAAAAGTAAATCATCAATCAGCAGTCGCTGAGACCTGGGGCCGTGGGATAGAACCATGCCGCCACAGCAATGATAATGTACAGAATCATCAGCAAAATACCTTCGAGGTAATGCGATTTGCCGTCGGCGATCAGGTAGTTGACGAGGAGAACAGCCACAAACAAGACCGCAATCTGGAAGCCATCGAAGAACAGAGTCATATCGTCCTTGCCAATGATCCAGCCGAGAACAACGACAAACGGAAGAACCAGAAGAGCAATCTGCATGCTAGATCCGACGGCAACACCAATGGCAAGATCCATCTTATCTTTGACAGCCACGGTCACGGCGGTTGCGTGTTCAGCGGCGTTGCCGACAATTGGAAGCAGAATAAGACCGACAAAATTCTTTGAGATGCCACCTCCGCAAGTAATAGCATTGATCGAATCGACCAAATACTCGGCGTTCAGAGCCACTAGAACCGTAGAGGCTGCGAGTGTAATAACCGCAACCATGACTGACAGCTGAGGCTCCTCAGGCTCATCAGCTGCCGGAGCGACAGGGGATTCTGGTTCGGACGCTTTCTTAGAGCGCAGCTTATCAGGAATAACTGCATTCTTGAATTTACTGCCAACGGGTCGAGTCTCATTCTTCGCACTGGGAGCATTGTAGATCTCTTTGTGACTCTTAAGTTGGAAGAAGAGGTAGCAGGCGTAGACGATCAAGAGCAGGATGGCTGTGCCTCTGCTGAGCTCTGCAACACCGGGTTTGGCGTTTTCGGTGGTCGCGGTCGAGGTGTCGGAGTTGGATCCAGTTCTTGCCCATTGTTCGAATGCGGTCGGGATGATCAGACTGCTGACAGCCAAGAAGAGCAAACTTGAAGCAGTCTGAGCCACCGTGATGTTGAAAGCTTGTTCCGTGCGGTTGATACCGCCAAAAAAGAAGCACATACCCATGACCAAGAGCAAATTGGACAACATACTGCCAATCAGGGAGGTTTGGACGATCAACACTTGGTTCTTGACCAATGCGATGATGGAGACAATCAATTCAACGGCATTTCCGAAGGAGGCATTGAGCAGACCGCCAATAACTTCGCCTGTTCTGAGCGCAATTTCTTCGGTGGCATAGCTCAACATGGCAGCCAAGGGGATAATGGCGATAAAGTTGACCACGAAAACGACAACGGGATTGACGTGAGCATAGTAAAGGGCGATACCGACGGGAGAAAATATCAAAAGCACATTGATCCATGAGTTGAATAGAGTAGCGCGAACTTGACTCCAAGGGGTGAATTTGTGTTTGTCTTTGCCATTGTTGTCGTCGTCGTTTTCGGTGTGACTGCTACTCTTGGTGAACCATGACTTGATGCCGCGCTTCTCGGGGTCGTCGGTTGGTACTCGCTGGCGCACTGAGTTGTCTTCGGGCTGGCTTGGTCTGCCATTTGTGAAGGTGTCACTGCTGTTTTCATCCGTATTGTGATATTGCTCCCTGACATCCTTTTCGTCGAGGCCTGGACTCGCGACGCGGGGAAAGTGAACTTCATCGGCTGAAGGAGATCCCTTGGACGACGTGGCGTTTGGGGTGGTTGCTGCATGTCGAGGAACGGGATTTCCAACCAAGTCTCCGCCCAGATCGCGACTGGAAGGACGATAGTCGTTAGGATCGTCTGTCCTGGTGGCAGTCAAGGGCGAGCCACCCTCTCCATCTTCCAGTCTTCGCTCGGTATTCGATCTTGAGTTGCGCTTGTACTTGGAAAACGGATTCTTGATCGGCAGATTCAAATTCTGGGTGTCATTTGGGTCGTCGTACCAGGCGGCCACCTTTGCCTGATGGCGGTATTTGTCTGGGGCAAAGTCAGTAGGGCGCATGTAGAATGGGCGGTCAACTCACGCATTGTACGAGTAGAGTCCCCGATGTGACGCGTTAGGTCAAGATTTTGGGAATTGTCGAGAGTAGTTGTCTCAGGTTACACGCACGGTCAAAATATAAAGAGCGCCAAAGGCAGATTCCTCAACACTGAGAGTGGAATGCGCACCAACGGCGTACTTAATACGCGGGCAGACTTGTTGCACAGCCTTCAGGTTACAGCAGTAGTGAAGGATCAGAGGCACGGATGTCGAATGATGGTGAAAGGATCATGACGAAAAACCGGGAAATTGGGCAGATGGACAGCGGAGGATGAACCATTCAAGAATCAAGAGTGGCCACAAGGGGGGATGTTTGCTTGGCGGTAAGAGAAGATTGAATCACCGGGAGGTGACTGGCAACGAGACTGGTATGGCAAACCGACCGAATTGCTGCAAAAGAGGAGCGCGTTTGTTGAAACGAGGATGAACAAGGGGCTGTCAATGCTAGTCCATGCACGATGACGGCGAGATTACTTTGACCTGTGGCTTGTCCCACCATTTGACCAGGAACGAGCCAGGCAATCCATCATCTTCACCCATTTGGGTCGAATCTGCGAGTGTCGAGAGTTAAACCCCCGAGGGTTGCTCTCTAGCATCTCTGGGCATACCAAGCGTGATTGCTTGAGCGTTCTTGGGCATTCTTGGGCACGCTTAATGAAGCTTCTCGCACCCAGAATTTGCCCAGGCTTCCAGGTGAAAACCCATGCACCCATGACAACGCATACCACTGCCGTGCCAGCGTGATTGTCAGGCAGCAGCAAAAAGAAATGGTCTTTGATTTCAGCCACGGCCCGCATTTATTGCACCGCCACCACCCACACGCACTGGACGCACTGGCACCTCCCGGAACGCCACTTCCTGTCTTCCCCTCCGACTCGTTTGGTACTCGTAGATAGTCAGGGGTCATCGCAACATTTCCCACAAATGGCTGATCACCCATTCCACACATGTTGCTCGTCCCAAGCTGAATCCATCTCCACCAAAGTGCTAGAATTTATCCAACGGACCCAGACCATACCGAACCCCCAAGTCATTCACCCAAAACCGGCCAGATACACGAAGAACCCCTTCTTAAACGATGATATCGGTTCTCATACTCCATATGGTGGTTTCAGCTGCTAACTACCGGAGCTTATATTTCCAGAAAGAAACACCACCAGTACTGCCGCATAAGCTGCACAGGCCCCAAACATCTCCGCCCGTCGTGCATTGCTGAACAGACTCACAACTGTTGCAAACAGCATCGTGAAAATAGCCACAATTCCGAATCTGATTCTGTTGTTGTTGACAAAGTATAACAGTACAATTGCCACCTCGAGAAGCATCACCGCCCCTACGATCCCCACTAAAGTTGACAATTTTTGCACTGTACGGTCCGGGAAGTACACAGCCCGGGGAGAGTCGTTGGCGGTTTCGGTTCGCTTCCAAATTATCAGCCAGTTCGTCTCACAGTCAAAAGTGTTTCTCACCAGTTTGACCCAGCCCACAACATCTTCCACCATCTTTGTCAATGCGTCTCGCTCAGCCGATGGTTTCAAAGAAACAAAGTCGCCTTCCTTGGCCATGAGCTTGCTCCCGTGGCCTACAAATGGCCTACTCGACTCAAACCACTTCTGCAAAGCTGTCATGGGTCGCCGTTCTGGCGGTTTCAACTTCAGCATTTCGTGCTGCTGTAATAATGCTTGATCTAAATCCAACCCTTCAGCCAGTCTCTACCAACATGTGCTGGGCTGAAAACTCACTGTACTTATAGGTCGTCTCCTGGATTTTCCTGACCACTTCCAGTCGAGCGAACTCTCTCGCATGCTCAACGGCCTTGGCCGAGAAGGTTTCCCAGCATTTCGCCGACAGCGTGACCTCGATACTTCCGTCGTCGCTATCTTCCTGATCAAAATTTTCTAGCTCCTTCTCCAGGCTCAAGAGTTCACTCTGGTAGTATAATAAGGACCGCGCATTCAGCGTATTGAAGCGCCGAAATATTAGCAGCTCGTCATCCGTGGCAAGATACTCAGCAAAAGTTTTGAAGGACGACAATAGCTTTGAATTTGCCGTCATCCCGCACTAAAGCCAACTCAGATGGTATCTAGACCTCTTGACAACGTTGAGAGAAGAGAAACGATAAGCGCAAGGCCATGCCATGCACACATAAAAATCGGGCTGCTGTGGTCAGAGCCTTGACCCGACTTCTAGCGACTGAAGTGCCGCCTGGCCCAAACCTGTGAGTTTCTTCGACAAAACACGAGCCGCGTCTCCAAACTGGTTGAAATGCATTGGTTGGCGTTGAGCTTGTTAGACCAAGACAAATGCAATTGGGCTACAACCTGCCAAATGTTCAACTCAGCCCCGCGGGGGTGCAAGATGAATTTGCACAGCCCGCACTAACTACCTAGGTGTGACTTAGCCCAGCACAAACCCTCAGCCTTACAGAAGGTATCCCAACAACAGTTTCCAAATCAATATGCATTCATGATCTTTGTTTTAGACTGTCAAAAAGTTGAAACCCATCCCAAGTAATTGGGCGAGGAGCCATGGACAAGTTTTTGAGCGGTCAATCAGCCTATGAGGTGCTTGGTGTAGGCAAGGATGCTGATTCTAGTGAGATCAGATCGGCGCACCGGAAGCTTGTGTTGAAATACCACCCGGATCGTATCAAAGACGAGGCAGAAAAACCCCGTGCCAAAGACAAATTTCAGGAGATCCAACAAGCATACGAAACTCTCTCCGACCCAGAAAGAAGGCAACGCTATGATGCTGAAGTCCAACTCGCTCAGCTCAAGAAAGAAGCCCAGACTAGGAATGGAGGAGGTGCACGAACGCCCAGTGCTTTTCCTATGTCGAAGTCAACGGAGAGCCATCGCCCGCGTACCGGTACTCGAAGCAACCTCAAGACATATGACGACAGTTATTATGACGAGAGCAGAGAGAGCTATGTTGAATCCCGGGCGAAGAACCGCTCATCTCAACGGCCTCGTACATACAAAAGTGATGAATCAATACCTAAATACGCCCAATCGCCCTCTGGAGGGGAAACATACAGCCGCTACGACAAGAATGGTGTTGAAATCATACGTCCATATTCACACGCCAATACAGAAAGACCTCCAAGGGATTCGGAACCTGACCTAGCAGACGCTGTCGCTGAACCATTCGCTCGACCAAGGAAGAAAAGTATTCAATCAAGGAGGGCACGGAGAGAGCAAAGGACCTATAGTCCAAGCCCCCTGGGTCCAGGAGCCTCGAACCCAACTCTTGTCGGAGACCATGCCGCATCAAACGCCAGGTTCAATGAAAGCCAAACCTTGAATGGCACCAACGTCGAATTTCGACATCAAACAACACCTACTAAGAGAAGTTCGGTGGAACAGGACGGTGCTTCTAAGCCTCAATTCTCGCAAGATACTACCCCATACAGTCAGGACCGTGCACAGATATCTCAAGCCGTTATTGCTGATCAGTGCCAGAGCAAATTCGAAGGACTACGGGGAACTGTCAATGGATTCTCTGTATGCGCTACGGCGGATACAGGCGCCGACGGCAATTTCATCAGCCAAATTCTCGCTGAGGATGCCGGGATGGATGTAGTGCGCCTTCCCGAAGAAGAGAGACCGTTATTTCTCATGGCACATGGCCGCGGCCTTAGACCAATAGGCAAAGTGAACACACTCTGGCGTTTTGAAGAATATCCCGACGAGACATACGAGATTAACTTCTTCGTACTACAGAATTGCATTTTCGATGTCATGATCGGTGCCGAATTTTTGTATCGTCACCATGTTCTGAGCAGCCAAAAACCCTTGCTGAAGGTTCTTGATCGCCCGGCGGATGCCTTGCACGTACGACTTGTGAAGGCATGTGGTCAGCCTCGTCAACGACTGTCCGGCCTTATTCGACACGCAAAGCAGCTTGGGGCCTTTTGTACCGCAGTACCTGATTCTGGCGCTGAGCCAAACCTAATCTCCTACGCCTACGCAGAACGGAGGGGCTGGCTCCAGTACGTGGAACCAGGACCGCCAAGCTGTCGAATGCTCCAATTTGCGGACGGAAGCCTTGAGGAGACTATGGGACGGGTCACACTACATTGGAGATTTTGTAGCGCTCGTACGGCAAAACAAAGAGAAAATCTGCGCAAACGCCCGGGGCTGCAAGATCTTCATAGCCAACGTCAGGCAGCGGCAGCCGCGCAAGAGCCGTTTCCGACAGAAGGGTATTTTACGTTTGATGTTCTATACCGTTGTCCATGGGACATGATCGTGGGTCACGTTTTTCTTGACTGGACCGATGCCTTCAATAGCATGGCGCATTGCTTTTCGGCCGTGGACTCGTCATCTCCGCTCGGCATTAACCCTGTCATATGGTCACGAACAAAACCGACCAAAGACAAGAAGAAAAAAGTAGCAGGTGATCCGATTATGAGTTCTGCTGTGCAACCAAATAACGACTACTTCGATGATTTGGAAGCGCTCGCCAAGCAATACGAAAAGGAGCGCAGAGACAAACAGCGCCAGCAAAATACCCTACCCTTGGCAAGACCACGTTCCGCTTCTCTCTCTACCAGGTCTAGTGCAACAGGACATAGTGGCACCGCAAGCACTTCTGATGCTGGATCCATTGCTTGTTCAAGTTGACTGGTGCTACCTATGCATCTCAACGGGCAGCGTTTGAGTTGATGTTGTTTTCGCGTGCCATCTTTGTTAGCATTTGGTCTTTTCCTAGCACGGTCGCACTTGATTCCTTTTGATTTTCTGCGAACATATTCCTCGCAGAGGCACGTAATGTCACCGAAATTAACCTTGATAACTTTGAGCCTGGTTATCCGATCTGTCACCTGTTGCTGCTGACCACGGAGTATTCAAGAGAAGCTTTGTTTCTCCTGTCACACAATCAAGTTTGCGATGCTGTGAACAGCCACGTGGTGGGACTCCAGAGCGACGGCGAGAATTCGTACCGCATATTCCCCCATCATCTCTGCTACTCTATTCGAGAAGTGAATGGGCCAGTACCCGTATTTTGCATTTCAGCCAGCCAATGAATGGTCGAAGGTGAGACTTAGTACGCAGTTTGTGACTCATTCTAGCACCTGTACGAATGCCTTTGCGTCTCAGTCGAATCTCTTCTAACTTCTTTCCCTCATTCTTGCAAACCAGTCGCAGCATTTCCCAAATGAGTCTGAAAACATGACACAAAACGTCTATGACACGCCGGCTTTCTTCAAGGAGTACAAACAACTTCCACGTTCTGTGCATGGATTGGCGGGGGCTGCCGAATGGCCTACATTGCGAAAGCTGGTCGGCGAGATCAAAGATGCGCGAGTTCTTGATCTAGGCTGCGGCTTTGGTTGGTTCTGTCGATGGGCGCGCAAAGATGGCCGAGCTCGTTCGGTTCACGGAATTGATGTATCTGAGAACATGCTCGCTCGAGCAAGAGAGATGACGCCTACGGATGCAGATGAAGAAAATAAGGACATCACCTACCAGAAGGCCGACCTCGAAGAACTTGTGCTGAGCGACACATACGATTTCGTATATAGTTGCCTGGTCTTCCACTACCTACCAACAGAATCACTGAAGAGACTTCTCGTCCAAGTCCACAGAACTTTGAGCCCCGGAGGCCGCTTTGTGTTCGAGATTGAGCATCCTGTGGCCACGGCGCCGGACGATCCTTCGTGGAAGACAGACCAAGAGGGTAAAGTGTATTGGCCTCTGAATCAGTACTGGGACGAAGGACTCAGGGTGACGGACTGGTTGGCTAAGGGAGTGCACAAATATCATCGAACAATCGAGACGTATTTATCGCTACTAATGGAGACGGGCTTTACGCTGACGGCGTACAAAGAGTCGTGGGATGGGTTGGATCTGAAGCCAAAACTCCATGACAGAGGAGAGGCACATCGGCCTTATTTCTTGATGATTGCGGTTCGGAAATGCGATTGATGCCCATTGATACAAGTAGCATGCCGAAGAGCGTGGGCACAGCCACTGGGATAAGCCACATCCTCACCAGCCACAAATCTAAATGCGGCTTAGTCGGATGCAATCCCCTGCCAGTATTGGAAGTTTCTCTCTCTGACAGACATCTTGGAATTTTCACGTACCCAGTACGTCCTTGCTCGCTCAATCTTCCTCTTCGCGCTGAGGAGCTGTCAAGATGCTGGCCGTTTGTGGCCATCATTGGAATTGGGGTGAAAATTTTCTTCGACGAAAAGCTCCTATCACAGCTTGCTAAGAAGTGGACTTCCACTTTTCACCAGACTACCAGTCTATCCCTTACCATGTCTCGTTTGGCTGCGCTTCGAGGCTCGAGCACTGAGGCAGGATTGACTGCTGCTGTTCGTGGCTTTCTCAATGGCATCTGGACGATACGTGATCGGGAGATGTTTCAGGAGACACCGACACCAATACCGATAGGCATGTTCTTCCTGTCAAATGTAGCTTTCATCTAACCCGTATAGGTGTTTGTGTTAGCGGAGGACCCGATTCTATGGCGCTGGCATATCTGCTGCAACAAGTGGCAGAGAAACCTGATAGCATCGGAATCAGGCCAATGGCGATCATTGTCAACCACAACGCTCGGAATGGCAGCACGGAGGAAGCGAGATATGTCGGGTCGCAACTTGTGAAGCTAGGTGCGTTCCTGCCACCTCTTTCTCTCCCCACAAGACAGTTTCTAATCGATTTCACAAGGGATTGAGTCCAGCATCCTGGAGATGAAGTGGCCCACTACCACCGATCCCACCAGTCTCCCTGATTTTGAGCTGAGAGCTCGCCAGGCTCGATATCGATTGATCGCACATCTCGCCATCCGGCAACGGATCCCTCATCTCTTCCTTGGACACCATCAAGACGATCAAATCGAGACGATTCTTATGCGTCTGATACGTAATTCCAACGATTCCTTCCTTGGGCGTCAAGGTATCGCGCAACACGGTACAATACCATGTTGCGAAGACATACGAGGTGCACACACAGCCTACAGTCACGAACGGTTTGAGACTTGGGTTCAACGTACTGGTGGAGATCATATGGCTCCCAACACGGAGATTGATCGTCCTAAGCACGTGGATCATGGCAAGACGGTCGTACCGTCAGAGAAGGGCGGCCTACAGATCCATCGCCCTCTGTTGGATTTCCCAAAAGCTGATATAGTACGATTCTGTGAAAGCAACAATATCCCCTTCGTGCATGACAAGACGAATTTTGACCCAACATTAACGCTCAGAAACGCTGTCCGTTATCTGAGAGCGAATCACGCATTACCAAGAGCATTACAGGGACCTTCTATTTTAGAGCTCCAGGAAAAATCGAAAAAGTGGGCAAAGTCTCTTGCCGCACACGCAGATCTCATCTTCCAGGAGATTCAAGTTGAAACTTTTGATCTTAGATCTGGTCGCATGACCATTCGACTCTCTCCGGCCTTCAGTTCGCGTTGCGAGGCTGATCCTGAAGCTGGTGCATACGCGTTGGCAAGGTTGACTGGCGTGGTAAGCCCACAGTCGAAAGACGACGAGCCAACACTTGTGTCACGAGAGAATCTAGCAGACTTTCTCTGGAGAAATGAGAGCGGATCATCAGAGCAGATGACCATGCAGCAGGTCATGCTCGAGAAAATCCAATCGCGCCAGGGAAAGTTCAATAGCAACTTGCCCAGACATGATGCTCTGGGGGCTGAGAGAGATGCGACTCTTGGCTCAATTTTCTATCATTCGCAAGAGACAGTTTGGGCGCTATCGCGGCCTCCTATGCGCGCAAAGGAATTGAAGCGCGCATCAATGGCATTTTCTCTCTGCTCACGAGGCAGCGGTGAGAACAGCCAAGAAGTCGAAGATCCCAAGCACGAGATTCTTTGTGATGAAGACCGAAAGACTACCATTTGGTCACGATGGCTACTATGGGACCATCGGTATTGGTTTCGCGTGGAAACGAAGAATGCACTTGCACTTTCAACCATTCGCATTCGTCCATACTCTGATCCCGACGTCCCTTTCGTCCGAAGTAGGCTGAGGGATAAAGGCCTCGAGCTTCAAAAGATATTGGCAGAAGCGGCGCCTGGCAATTCAAGGTATACCATCCCAGTTCTGGTAGTCGACTCAAAGGTTTCGGTGTTTCCTACTTTGAATGTCGTGGTCCCGCAGTCTCCAGATTCTGACATGCCATCTCAACCTATTCGCGATCCTATCCTTGATTGGGAGGTCTGCTACAAGTCCCTTGACCAGCCGTTCATCAAGAATCATACCAGAACTATCATGTGGAAGAATGCCAGGAAAGCCGTTGAACGTGGACGATAAAAAGAAGATCTGATCACTTGGCAGCGGCTATATGGACCCTCTGGCAGACCACGCCGTGACGCCTGGCTACACACTACCAACAGGAATACGGCCTTGGAAGCGTTGTTCCGACGGAAAGGGAAAACCGAGTTTTGCCCGTACGCATCCAAGACCCTTGCTCGTCTTACTGTGGTAGGAACTGTCAGGTATCCAATTGCACTCCACGGGGCTTTATGCCTGTGATATCATTTCTGATTCCCCACACTTCAGGTTTTAGTTCCGCCCTTGGGACGGGGAGGTGGAGATAACCGGTCCTCGGTTGAACCCCCAGACTGGAGTCTATATAAAGCGAACCATCTTACATTAGCATCGCCACAGTTCAATGTACCCAAGAGGCGAAGATCGTAACTATCACAATGGCCACTCAAACAGTCCCAGAGGCCTTGACGGCGCCAAAGCAAGACTATGACAATGCTCCTCCATTCCCAGATGACGTTCCCACGGCTCCTCTTCTGCGATTGTCGCTCGCTAAACTCATCGACCGAGATGCTGAAGAAATCAATCGTTTCGTAAGGGCTTGCGAAGACCTTGGATTCTTCTATCTCGACCTTTCTGGACCGGGAGATTCCATTTGTGCCGACGCAGATCAGCTTTTCAAGGTTGGCGCGGAGTTATTTGATCTTCCGGTCGAAGAGAAGAAACAGTATGATTTCTCGGCCAGAAAGTCGTACTTTGGCTACAAAGGGTTCGGAGCCAACGTTGTTGACAAGAGCGGCCAATTGGATCGCAACGAATTTTATAATGTGAATACTCATATGCTGACCATGGCTGATTCTGAATGTTTCTGACGAGATGCAGGTTTCTAAAGACGATCTATTCGGTCTCTCAGATCCTCTCCCAGCTCCGGATGTCCTTCGCTCGAGATACGATCTTTTAAGATCATTCATGACGTCTGCCCATGGCATTGTCACACTTGTTCTCGAACTCCTGAATGATCACCTTCAACTGCCTCCTAACACGCTACAAGATATGCATCGGCTGCTCGGAAACGCAGGAGATCAGGTCCGCTTCATCAAAGCGCCGCCTCAACCCATGGATGATCGACGCACTGCTCTGGGTGAACATACCGACTTCGGTAGTGTGACCGTCCTGTTCAATCGCCTCGGTGGGCTGCAAGTCCTTCCACCCGGGCGCGATGCGCAATGGTGCTACGTCAAGCCACTCCCTAACCACGCCATCATCAACTTAGGTGACGCAATGGTGAAGTTTACAAACGGATTGCTGAGATCAAACATCCATCGTGTTGTCTCTCCCCCAGGGAAACAGGCGGATTATACTAGATACTCGTTGGTATATTTCAACCGACCGGAGAACGACGTGAAACTCAGACGACTGGAAGGAAGCGAGATGATTCCACCTCTTGAGAAAGGCACTGTTGAGGAGGACATCAACAGCAACGATTGGATTATCAGACGTGCTCTGGCACATCGGCATAATCTGGTCGGCAACGACGCTGCGGCGAATTTTGACAAGGCACTCGGGACAGAAAAGATCAGTCAGAGGGCATACTTGTAACGGCTCAATATGGTGAGCGCTTCTGTACAGAAATGTGTGTATTGAGTCCTTGACAAAATATTATTGCGCCCCTCATCTACTAAGGTATGGAGCGCTCGGGAATAATGGTACCCCAGAGTACCGCGGCGGTGTGTGGTAGGCTAGCCCGAATAGGTTTAGCTTTTTCGCGCACAAGTGAATTTCGTGGTGAAATTTTTGACAAGATGAGGCCGCAATGATGGTTGCTTGCTACAATGCTGGATCTCTTATTCTCATCCTCAGCTTTGAAAGTTTACTCTTCTTATCTCTACTCTAAACCAACACATTCTCTTTGCTCTTCTTATGATACGCCAATCCGCCTCATTGGGCTTCAGCTGCGGTGATGTTAGCCCCGCCGCGACAGGCCCGGCGGCCTGTTCCACCATCCATCAAATCCGCCCCCTCTCTTCCTCACAAATCACCCAGACCTCAGCCGGTAAAGAGGCGGAGTACCCTCAAGAGATCCGTTGATGAAAGCAGTGTGATGGACCTACCTTCCAGTCCCTCCAAACGATCCCGAGTAACTTTCGATTCCGATGTCGAGGTAGTGTCTGCGGATGACGAGGAAGAGCTTGACCCTCTGGTCGTCAAAGAAGAAGTCCGAAGAGCAATTGAACGACATCGATTTGGAGAAAATGAGACATATGATAAACTCAAACGCCTCTTCGATGAGCCATGGGACAAACCGAGTGCGCCTTCCAGCAAGATCCTCAAATTCCATCTTCAGGCTGTGACTGCCAACGTCATATCACTTGACAAGGATTGCAATGGACTTGTCAACTCGGTTGTGTATAGTGAATGGGCTGGAAGAGACGATCAATACTTCACAATGTTTGTAAGATTCTTGAACAACCTATCTGCGGCGCAGCAGGGTTATCAGCTCAAAATCATGGGGATGTTAGTCGATCTACTTGGACCACAGAAGACACGCCGAATCGAAGGCACCGCCCCTATCAGACAACCCAAGATTCATCGAAGGGTACTGCGAGCGATCCAACACCTCTGCGACAACCACCCCTCCGCATCTTCTGCCCTTGCCAGCAGAATCGCTTCTCGGCTCGAATACGACTTCCAGAGAGCAGAAGAGCGTATGACCTACATCCGAAATTTCATGGATATGATCGACTATGTCCCAGACCTGACCGGAGAAATTTTGACATTGATCATGAAGGAACTGATCAAACTTGATGTGGCTGTTCAAGTTGATCTGGACGATGACGAGGATGATGCCGAAGACGATCTGCTCACACACATGTCAAGTTCACAAACGCTTATCCCAAGCTCTTCACAAAATGTTCTCAAGACCAGTGGTGATAATCAGAGTGACGATGCAAGCTCCACCGATGAGTCCGACATGGAAGATGACGAACCCGTCGACCCTGCTACACTCCGTCGGAGGAAGCTCAAAGAAGACATCAGACAGGTCGATCTGATCATGGACATCCTTTTCCAATATTACACAAAACTCACGATCTCTGCGGCGATTCAGACTCGGGACAGCGCAATCGAACAGCTGATCTCCCAATTTCATGCCCTCATCCTTCCGACTTACCGAGCTCGTCATCCACAATTCCTGATCTTCCATTTTGCCCAGGCTGATCCAATTATTGTCGACCGTTTCGTCACCTCCTGTGTCGCCGTACTTGTCGATAAGAAACAATCTCACCTTCTACGCCATACCGCTGCGGCATACTTCTCTGGCTTCGTCGGCAGGGGTGCGCATGTCTCTCCACAAGTAATCCAAGACTGTCTAGGTCTTTTGAGCGACCACCTCAACATGCTGCGAAAGTCCTACGAGCCAACTTGCCGTGGACCAGACCTGAAGCGGTATGGTGACTTCTATGTCGATTTCCAAGCCATCTTATATATCTTCTGCTTCCGCTGGCGCGACATCGCCTCTGCTGGCTCTGACGAAGACTCTGATCTCGACATCGATGAAGAAGAGGTTGAAATTTACCACTTCCCGGAAGCCTTGCGCGAGGCTCTGCGATTAGCCATCTACTCGCCTCTCAATCCTTTGCGAATCTGCACTCCCGTCATTGTCGAACAGTTCGCCAAACTCACCCACGCACTGCAGCTGTTCTACATCTATCCTAAGCTTGAAGAAAACAGGCGTGTACGTCTAACAGGTTACTGGCGCAATACTAGCACGTCCGAATTTGGCATCAACCAGCCCGATCGCGATTTGAGCTGGATGGGGGATAATGGTATGCTTGAGGGATATTTCCCTTACGACCCGTATCATTTACCAATAAGCAAGCATTGGATTGAAGGTGACTATGTGGAATGGAAAGGCATTCCTGGTGAGGAGGCGGAGGATACCGATTCGGAAGACGATGAGGAGATGGATGTGGGTGAAGTGAGTGAAGACCATGTTTCAAAAGAAGACGACGACATTGCACACGACGACGACGATGGTAATGATTCTGACGACGACTAAGAAGGACGATTGATAATCGAGGATCGAACCTGGACCTCAGACGATGGAGAGTCATCAAGGTCACAAGATCTTATCACCAACGGGATTGAAAGATCCGCTGGGGAGGAAACCAAGTGTGCAAATCAAGAGAAAGGAAAAGCTATGTTTCAAAATGTGCTAAGATTTCAAGCGTTCAAAGCGAATGGGTTTTTAAAAGCCACAATCGGCATGTGTGGCACTAAAGAGGCGGAGGACATGTAGAATAGAAAAACAGCACAGGCGCTGGGATCATCACTTCGCGAGAGTGGACATCTATTCTAGAATTGACGCTTTTTAAAACCACCACGAGGATCTCACATGCCGCCCTATTTCTTCTGTTGTGACTTGTGCAAGTCGACATTGAGAGGCACGCCTTTGTTTAGGTATGTCATGTGATCTCTGTATTACTTTGCCCCGTTGATCCACGTGACACTCGACATAAATTCAGCATCGTTACCTCATTTTAAACGCAAAATCGTGTCTTCAGCAGGAAGATCAGTAAACAGTTTTCCATGCCGAGTATCTCGAGTTTCGGATGCGCATGATCGATCCTTGATCGACAGGCCAGATGAACACGGCGGAACTACATCCGAACTCCCTGCATCTGTCTACGCCAGTTCATAATTCTCCTCCGCATACTCGATGAAGAAGCTCGTTTCATACTGGTACCTCTCATACGGCCACGCGGATTGCAATGTCGTCTTACTGCAGCCCCGCGTCAACGGCTCCCCGGCAAAGCGCGCGGCAATCCAGTCCAGCCAGATCCGCCGACTGGCGTAGCAGGTAGGCGTATGGCCGACGCCTTCGAAGCGGATGTATTCGATAGACGAGTTTGAGGCTGCGTGGGCAGTACACATATTGTCGACGATGGAGGTCGTGACAGGTTCCGGCACGGCGGGGTCTTTCATGCCCTGCAAGATCAGCATTGGTCCCGCAACGGCCCTGTTGCCGTTCTGTGTCAGATTCTGGTACGCCTGCATGTAGTGATTGCTCGACCAGTTGGCATGGACCAGGTCCTCGATGTCCGGGAACAGCTCGGCCACCACGGCATTGCAGCCCTGGATCTGGCGCAGGAATTGCAGCCGCTCGATGCCCTGCGGCGTGAGCACGGACGCAAGGTCGAAGGTCGGGAACACCTGGCTCAGGCCGTGCGCGACTAGCACCGCCGTGCCGCTGGACGTGTTGGCCAGCACGCCCGGCGCAGTCTCCATGAACCGCGCCACAGGCGAGATGGGAATTGTGCCGAGATATCCCGCCACAGGCTCCACGGCCTGGCGATGCGCAGCCGCCCACGCGGCACCTCCGCCCTGCGAATGGCCCATCGTGACGAAGCGGCGCGACAGCTGCGGAAACGCCGCCTGCGCGGCCTGCACGGCGAAGAAGAGATCGTCCGCCTCGGCCGGGTTGGCGAGGAAGTTGTGGCGGACCGTCTGACCCGCTGCGTTCTTGTCCACACCCAGGCCCTGGTAGTCCGGCGCGACGACCACGTACCCCTGCAGCGCGAGTTCGAACGGCGCTTCGAAATGGTACCACAGCGTGCGCAGGTGCGATGGCGCGCACTCGCCGAATATCCCGCACGCGCCGTGCGCGAACCCCACCATGGCCCAGCCGTCGCCCACCCGCCGCGGATCGTACGGCCATAGAATGTACGCTGACGCCGGCACGGCCGTGCCGTTCAGGCCGCGGGACTGGAACATGATGCGCGAGAGCGCCGTGTTCGGCGGCAACGTGTACAGGCTGGTGTTGGTGACCATGTCCAGCTTCAGCAGCTCCCCCGGCGCGGCGCCAGACGCGTTGGCAGGCACCGTGTAAAAACTATCGGAGACAATCGAGCCGCCAGCTTGGTTAGATTGTTCGAAGCTCAAGGCCACCTGGGCGTTGTGCAGGATTGTCGCGTTGACTTGGTAGCTTGCTGCCATGGCCTGGGGGATGGCATGGCTCGCGTTGAAGGTGTTGTTCTGGTTACTGACCATTTCCAGAGATCTTGCATTGTGCCAGAGAAGGCACGAGGCCATCAACAAGGATAAAGGTGTTGGCTTCAACATTTTTCTGGTTTTCAATCTTTGGTTTCCCGTATGCCACCACTTTTTTTCTGGGAAGTAACACGGGGGATTTTTTTTGGAGTTCCTGTTCCTGTTCCTGTTCCTGTTTGCAGTCGCAGTTGTGCAGGGTGCTACAGCGCAAATATATACGCCTTTCAACCCTACCTATCCGCCAATAAAGCCATAGTGCCAGCCTGTGCATCCTCTTGTACTCGACCTCACCTCGATTCCGGCTACCCGGACACTGGCTCACTCACTGCCACCCTCTCCATCCTCAACCAACCAACATTTTACGGCGATCCATGTACAAATTCTCCTTCCCTGCTATTTCAGGAATGGAAGTATAAACGCAGAGAGGTAAGTACTACACTGGAGCGTCTGGGGTCGTCCAAACAAGCATCGCTACCAGGGGCTTCTGTATATTCCTCTTTCCTGTTCTGGTCCGGAGCAAGCTCTGCCCGCGACTAAATAGGTATGGATTAGGGGCTTGTACGGTGCAAGGGAATGCGATCTGCAGAATGACCCAGACAACAGTCCTTGGTTTACCTAGTGGGGTATCGAGCGGGCGGGTTTTGCGGGGAAGCGATGCAAGCAAGAGCATATTCCTCCTGGCATTGAACCGAACTACAGGATTGGAATGGCGCCTGGCGCTCCGTGAACATAATCCATGTACTTGGCCTTCAGGGAATGACAAAGGAATCGACGGCGGCAAGATTACAAAGTTGTGAGTAAATGTACATGGCGTCGAGTGGCCTCCTGAACGCGAAAGATAAAGTACCATCCAACCCATTAACCCCTTAATCCTGTCAGCTAGCATCGCTTCTAGATTTCCAAAAGGTACTACCAGGGTATGCTAGGACCCATAGCCAACTTCAAGAATCATGCAGGAACGCATGAACACCATGCGCACCAGCGGCCCTCCCGCCTCCAACCGCTGACCGCTTCAGTTTTCTGGTCGCAGGTCCCGCATGGTGGCAGACCCCGCTGACGCAGGTGTAATCGGCGTTGCAGGGCTGGGAGGAGCTGCACGACCATCCGTTGCATCCCCAGGTACAAGAGCCGCAGATGCCGCTGACGCATGAATAGGCTGACTGGCACGGCGTGTTGGAATTGCAGTTCCAGCCTTCGCATCTGTGACAGGGGAAGCATGAAAAGTTAGCTGGGCGCTCTGGCGGGAGACATGCACGAGCACCAATACATGTGAGAAGAAAAAATGGCAATGGGTGACTTACCCCCAGGTGCAAGTATCAGCAGGATAGGTGCCGCCAGACCCTCCGCCACCGCCACCGGTGAAGCCGGCAAAGCTCCAGTCTTGGACTGAGGTTTCTGATTCTGCGGTCTGTAAAGCGGACTGCGCGTTGCCTTTGCTGCTGTGTAATCCGAGCTCGAAACCGTCAAAGCCAGAGCAACAAGAGCTGCAGCCTTGGACGGCGTCCTGGCCTGGAATCATTTCCCAGTAGATCTGGGCAAGCCCAGGAGGCCTGTATGTCAGCATTCGCGAGAAAGTAGGGCAGTACCGGAGGATGAAAACGTACCCAAGGAATCTTCTGCGCATTGATAGCTGCAGCCTGTGCATCGAAGCCGCTGTTGTAGTTTGATGCAACACCCCATTCCTCCACGTAGAGCAACTTGCCATTCGAAGCAGCTTGGGACTCGAATTTCGGCAAGATCGACCCCCACGTCGACGCGTCCCCGACGTATCCGTGCACGCTCATGAGATCGATGCTAGAACATTGTAGCGCCGCTGACAGCATGTTATAATTGTGGCTCTGGTCACCGCCAATGCCTCCGGTCGCAACTTTGATGTTTGAACTGGTGATGTACTGCTTGAAGTTCTTGGCGCGGCCGCAAAGCCAACCCGAGGGGTCATTATTGGCACCGTCGCTGGTGAACTGGAACGGTTCGTTTTGCAGGTCGAAGCCGAGGATTGCGTCGGACCAGCTGCCCCATGTCTTGCCGCTGCTGGGGGACTTGTAGCTCAGGATGGCTTTGATGCGAGCGTCATAGTGGGCCTGTGCCGCGGAGTTGGAGTAGAACGAGGTTCCGTACGTGCTGCAGTAGATGTCGCAGCCGTTTCCCGCGGTCCCGCTGCCGTGGATGAGGTTTCCGTCATGCGGGGAGATGATGGCTTTGATGCCTTTGGCGGCTAGCTGGGCGAGGACCTTGTCGACGCCAGCCAAGGTTTGGTAGTTGTAGGTGCCGAGTGTGGTCTCGAAGTCTGGGAACCCGTTTACGATGTTGCTTCCTTTCGTACACCCGGTGGAAAGCCCGGTCACCCAGACTCGAACTACTTTGGCGCCGTAGCTTGCGAGAGTATTGATGTAGTTCGCCTGGTCGGAGGCGGACAAGCCGTGCAAGAAGTAGAGATTGGACCCTCCGAACGAGTTTGATGCTGACGCGAAAGCGGAAAAGGCCGAGAGGGCCAACAGTGATTGGAAGAGCAGCTTCATCCTGGCGATGGCTTGACACGAAGGGGAAAATTTGAAGAACGATAGTCGACGAATGTCATTCTTGTAGCGACATGTTGCCCTTTTATAGCCCAAATCCTGTCAATTCAGCTCGTTGGATTCTACCAGATTCAGACGCGGACACAATTTGCCCCTTCATTGTTGCCAGCGACGACCTTGTCGACGAATCCTGGGACCTAGTCAATATCAATGGCGTTCTACCATTCTCGCAATGTGAAACCACCCGTCCAATTCTGTATACCACACAATGATGAGTGTAAAATTACTTTCCATCTTTGAAGTCACGATGCAAGGCTGATCGCGAGGGCGATGCGGAGCTAAACCAAAAAAAGCCCGGAATGGCCCTCTGGCCGCAGTCAAAGCGGTATGGCTTCCTTCCCCATGGCGGCATTGCCCCGAGCGTCAATGCGCCGGGCTGCATACCCCTTTTCCATACACACCCCAGACATTAAAATCGAAGTTGCGGAGTGAGAGATTTCGTCAGACTTGATTCGATCGACTCCAGTCTTGAACCTTGGAGATCTCGCCCCCAGACAATTCGTTACACCATAAAAGAAAAGCTGCGATAATTTTCTAAAGGCTAGGTACAGGGTTTGAGAGCAGCCATGACTGTGACTGGCTCTATCGCGAAGAAAGTGTTCGTCATGTTCGCGTCCCTCATTGCCAGGTACTATGTAGTCGCCCTTCGAAAATGTCGTTAGCCGGAGATGACGACAGACTGGACTTTGCGATCATCGTTCCATAGTCCAGGCTGAGTTACGGGGACCGTGATAACGTTACGCAGGGACCAGGTATAGGATACTATTTTCGTCAAGAAGAGCAGCTTCTGAATCAAAAACTGCAGAAAGGTCACGCGCTTTTTAAACTGGCACGGGGGAGCCAGGCAAGTTCAGTTCTCACCGCATTGTGACGCGATGTTTCTTGATGCAATTCCTCTCCCGTCCGTTGGCAAAAAGGCAGATCGACATCATAAATTTACGGGCAGGAGGAGAGACATAGTTGTCGCCAGTATCAAACGATTCCTGTATCATACTGACCAGGACCTAACGGAAGACCCAGAATTGTTGGGCTGGAATGCTTTTGGAGAAGAAATAGACGGGCCGATATGTTTCGAGAAACGCGGTTGGTTATCAGAGAAGACAATGTGCAGGAGCTGTGGCCGGTGGGTGACCAGAATCGTCCCCTTTCGGTGATGAAAGAGATAAGCCGGCAGGCACGATTCACGCAGAAATCATCTAGGATCTGTTAAACTCATCATGTGTGAGCTAGTAGAATGTGGCTGAACTTTTGCCCTCACTGATGGTTCCTGAAGCGCCAGCCTGATGATGCTCAGGCGTTCCGTGGTCAGAGGTAGGTCGCCAAGCCTCGCGTGGAGAACGACTGGTACGAGGATGCTTGCACATTGCTCAACATGAACACGACTTGGTATCAAGGTTAAAGAGAAGCTATGCATATATGTAACGGACCCCAAAGGGGTTCGAAATGCTTCTCATGCGCCCAACTTGTATGCAAACTGTTGCTACTTCCAGAGAGAGGCCAAGAAGACATTCATGAGGCTGAACTAGAAATGTGAGGTATAAAAGATCAGCTTCCTGCTCTAATCGAAGAAGGATCTCCAACGATTGTCATATCTGTTTCCTGGAACGACGGTAGCCTCGACCCCGATTTTCATTCCAAGAAACGTCAGCGAAACGCTTGTGGCTTCCGTCTTTGAAAGTAAGGAGTCATTATGCTATCTTACATAATCTTTCCACTTCTCACTGCAATATTTTCTGCCCTACCTTTCGCTGTGCCTTCTCCCATCTCTGATTCCAAGATTGCGAGCCGCACTATTGTGGTAAATGCGGTCGAAACACGATCCAACTCCCTCGAAGAACGCCAAGACTTTGATATATTCTCAGGTAGGTTGGATCATGCGTCGAATACTCCCTTTCTCAGCTGCCTGTTTTACTAACACAGTATCAAAGAGATTGTCTCCATGGCCAGTGACATCGTCAGTTTCATTGTCGAAACGGTCAATGGAGACCTCGCAGCGATGGAAGAGCAGTTCACTACATCCACCGTGCAGAGGCTTATCGCAGCGTACCCTACCAAGAACGCCATTATCTACCATGACCAAGGCAGCGGCTACAGCTTTGTCGGCGCGACACATGCTCACTATGAGCTCAATGTACCCCTCGGAACAAAGGGCTATGAGATATTCGTTTTTGACTATGGCACGTAAGTGAATATCATTCCTGCTCTTAAGAAGTCATTGGAATCGGGTTCGTATAATATGTACTTGCGAACTTGTCAACTTCGTCGTTGCATCACTGACTCTCCTCCCTCCCAGTTTTGAGCTTAATGGCGACGGAGGGTTTGTGAATTGGGCGTTCAATGGATGTTATCAGACATCAGACAATCGCAACGTGCAATTCTGCAGCAGGGTTTAGAAGACTGTTGGATTTAGGATGTATCTGTATTGGATGCCTTATTGATACCTGATTTCTGCATTGTTTTGCTTTGGGATTTTACCTGTCAGATGACCTGCCTGGCGCAGCCTTCAGGAGAGAGAGAACCAAGGGCTATTGTACAAGAAGCTATATAGCTATGACTCAGATTACCTTTACGTGAGACCGTTCAAGGGTACCATTTCGATCTCATTTACTTGAGTTGCATCGAAACGCGGCTTCTTGTTGATCGGAGACCAACAGATTGTTCGTGAAGGAGATCTACAGGTAGCAAGCGTCCTGGATCAGTTCCCCCTTTTATAAAGGACATCAACAGCTCATTTGTCTACTCTTTGCCAATCCAATACTAATACTATAAAATAACATCACGGATTCCCGTGAATCTCGCGGTTTCCAATCAGACGATACCATCCCATTCGACCTAGATACTGTCCGCGTGAACTGAAAGGACAATCCACGAACTTGATATAACTCGAGGTACTCGTATCTTTGATCCCATATCGCCATTTGTTGGCCATCTGTACTTCGCAAGGCGCTCTGTGCTGGGTGTCCGCGATATATCCGTCCACGACACTCCCGGCGAGAAAGGCTCGGTGGATTTTGCGCCACATATAAGTGCAGTGGTAAATGTGATACTGCTGCGTCACATACACCTCGTCATATTGCCCTTGATTGATGGAATTTCTGGTCAAAGGCTGTGAGGCAATGCTTGCAAATGTCGCCGACGTTTGTCCCTCCAAAATCCAGCCGAGTTGGGTGGAAGAAGTGTCAGCGACCGTGATTGACGTCCCCAAACTGCTCTGTAGCTATAAAATATTTTTTTAGTGTGGTGGGAACAAGACGAGAGATGTTGGAATATTTCTGGCTGCTCAAGTTCTCTGTTGGTGGTCTCGACCCTGACGAGCCAGACTTGCCCTAGCCATATCTGTGTCCATTACGAGTGAGATTAGGGACTTGCGAGTTATCCAACCAACACTGATGAGCCGGAGTGAGCCTCTGGACTCACTGCCCTCGTCCGTCGATGTCGGTCAGAGGGTGACTTGTGCGAAGCGTGAGCTGTGCGACGGGCGGGTCGATGATCACGTGGAAGCTTTGATCTTGGCAACCTGCCGGCCGGCAGCCACAGCATCGTGTGGCTGATGACTTCTTCAAGATAGCTCCCAGCCTTTCATCATGTCTTCAAACACTCTGGCCTTTCTTGACCAGGCAACAGGCATCAGGCAAATCATTGGACACCACTTTGACCTATTGTGATCAAGCTTTTAAGGTAAGGCCAGCATGAACGTTTGATACAGAGACCACCTGTCTTGAGCTGAACCAGTTCCAACCATCGTCTCTCCGTAACCTCAAATCTAAGGTATTATCATGGGCGAGAAGGACTCGAATGCGAGCTCCCAAGAGGGATCTTCCAGCTTCTTCACCTTTTGGCGGATCTTAGCAACCATGGTGGCATCATCCTATCTTAAACAGACAATTATCACTGTGCTCTGCGTGCTGGGCATTCCCTCATACCTGTCCGCTCCGAAACCCATATCAGTTCATCTCGAGGGTTATGCTAGTATCTCCGTTCCTGCTGATCGAGCGATTGTCTCCCTACGCATTCATGCCGAAGGACCGAAGCAGGATAGAGTCGCGGATGAAGTGCGCAAGGCAGCCGACGAAATCCTTGCGACAATGAGACCACTCGCACAAGTGTCTCTCCCACCTTCGGATCCCAAGTACAATACAAGCTCTTACGAAAACTACGAGCCCGCGATCGTCGACTTTTCCGTGACGACATTCCGCTCGTATTCGTGGCTCAAGCCAGGCTCATCCATCTTGTCCCGCGACACCTCGCAATACGAATCGAGCATGGAAATTGAAGCTCAATTCCGCGACTTTGACGCCCTGGGCATCCTACTTGCTCAAGTGTCTAAACAACCCAGCGTATCCGTCCGCTATTTGAAGTGGACGCTGGACGAAAGCACCAAGAAGCAAATCTACTCCAAGTGTCGCTCCCAGGCTATGGTCGATGCCATCGATAAGGTTCGCGCGTATGTGCGGCCGCTTGGGATGGACAAAGTGCGGGCTATCTCGTTTTCAGAAGACGGTATAAGGAGTCGCGATCGAGTGATGGCGGATCTTAGTGCTTTAAGCCATGTTCAGCACGACGAACTCGATTCGGATTACGCGCTTTTCGATGATTCGGGGGGTGCCGCTAGTACAGAGACGTTTGGATTGGAGCCTCAGACTTTGGAGATTGTCGCACAGATTGATGGCCAGTTCTGTGCATGGAAGACAGGCTTAGAGGCGTGGTTTAGAAGAGGTGGAGTTTGATTCGGGCGCACTGCTTGAGAAAAGCAAAGGTCTTCATTATATGGTTTCCAGCTGGAAGCAGGCGCTGTCTTTTACGTCGCAAGGGCGAAGTGACTGAACTATACGTGGTTTGATGTTTGAGCAATCCTTGTAGCTCCCCTAGGCAATCAGCTTTTCACCTGGCATCAATTTAATTGTGCCCTCTGGAACATTTGATCCGCCGTATCTCTATACGGCGGATCCTTCAAATAATGCGTTACGGACATTCGTGTCTGTCGCCTTCAACTCGGAATCTTTCTTAACACACCTCGTACTTCAACTGGCACAACATCAAGCACCTCGAAAGGAGCAATTCGTTCCTAATTTTATGTCGAAGCCATCTCACGAGTACAGACTGTAGCCAGACTCACCCTGAGCACGGAGTTGTGTAGGGCAAAATCTGAAACGTTGAAGAAGGGGCATAGTGTTTCATGTTTCAAATGGCCAGCCTCACCACACGAGCATCAGTAGTAGAGTAGTCTTCGTTGTACTTGTTTCCACGGCATACCATTCTGGATTTTCCCTTTGATCACGCTGTCTTCAATCTCTAATATCTAATCTTTTATAGCCGAAATGAAGTTTGAATTGTTTTCGTTGGGTGTCTTGTCTTCGCTGGCAGCGCTGGTCGCTTCTCAGGAGCAGGTACCAATCGCACCAACCGCACCAGATGATGGAGCCTCAAGTACGCCAAGCAAAGACCAGGTTGACGTCGAGCCAGATATCATTGTCGACACAACAGCTCCCAAAGAAGTTGAGGGGAATCCACAACCATATTTCCCTTGGACGCACAAGCCAGTCTGCACTGCGCATCTCGGCGATATAGGGGACAAATTATGTGTCTACACCAACTCCACATTCGGTGGTGGACGCGGAATCTCAATTTTCACCACACCAAGCGTCGCGAAGGGATTTGCGTCATTGCCGCCCTTTCAGGACCCAAAAGCGCTCTCGTCTAGAGGAATCAATCCAACCGCCGATGATGCCAAAAAACGGGCGTGGTACACCGCTGCCATCCCTGGCAAAGGAATGGGCATGATGGCTTCGCGGCCGCTTCAACGGGGCGACTTGATCACAGCCTACACGCCCTTCTTGCTGGCGCACTTGGAAAACATCCTGTCAGTGAAGGAAAGGGAACAATTTCTTCAGATTGCGGTGGACCAACTCCCAGCGGCGAGCCGCAACGAGTATCTCAGCCTCGCCAAGATCTACAACGAACCAAGTGTCGTGGTTCAGGACGTGCTCAAGGCGAATCTATTCGAGATTCAGATCGGAGGACTGATGCACCTGGCTGTGTTCCCTGAGGCGGCGAGGTTTAATCACAATTGTTCCCCCAAGTATGTTCCCCCACCCGCGTTTCCTCTCTACGTCCTTCCAATACAATTGCTCATTTACGTCTATAGTGCCCAATACTTCCTCTCCGGCGACATGCTATCACACTACGTGCACGCCGTGCGGCCCATCAAGCGGGGCGAGGAACTCACCATCTCCTACGCCCCGCCTCTGCGAATGCATTCCCAACGCCAAATCTACTTCGAAGAAAACTTCCACTTCACGTGCACATGCCCACGGTGCTCGCCTCCTGGTGGACGCACAATCGAGGACGTCGACAAAGCCACGTCGGACATTCTGTCGCTGTCGTGGGCGCTCTCGCAGTGGACATCCAACTCGACGGCCAGCGTCAAGAAGGCTGAGATGCTGATCGACCTGTACAAGGCCGAGGGGCTGGATGCATTCCTGGACGATGCGTACGGCCATGCCGCGTTGATGTATAATTCCGTCGGCTCGGCGAGAGGGGCGAAGAAATATGCCAAACTTGCTGCTGAGGCGAGCTGGTTGAAGTATGGATATGATGGGGGTGAGAAGACCAGGGAGTGGGAGGCCATTGCGGCCGATCCCATGGGGCATGGAAGTTGGAGGAGACGGAGCAAGAAGAAAGAGTTGTGATGCGTATATGTATAGTATAGATGAGTCGTGCTTTGTTAACCTCTTCTACACGTCATAAAAAGTCAAAGTGATGCGAGTAACATGACACTGAGATACGCAGTTTCTTATTGTTCTCTCACCATCTCGTCTTCGGGTTCTACGCATGGAAAAGAATTACGCTTTGGTATTTCCGAGTGTTTCATGCTCGGTGACAACTTTCATTTCTCCTTTTAGATTTTCATCTATGCCGCAATCCGGGTCATATATTGTACAGTGCTTTTGGCTGAGATCATCCGTCTGCTCATCTCTCCCAATCTCTCCCAAGTGGCTCGAAACTGCACAGACCACTCATTCGGGAATAAGCACATTTTCATAGGACTCGGATGGTGAGGATATCTCGAGCGAGTTCGGTGTGCGGCCTTCAAACGATCATTCCTTGGTGAGCTGGGCAGCGATTCCTCAAGCAGGATGCCACCGTGCCACCGTGACAAGACGGAAGGCCGGAGCAGTCCAGCCCACGATGGGACTTGAGATGGTTGCTAGTCTCTCTTCTCATCTGTTAAACCGGCCTAGCCTAGACTAGACATTAATTGCCGCGGTGTCGAAATGCAGACTGACCCCGGCTGTGACCAATGCCCTTTGCACATCAGAGTTATTCGAGAATGTCTGATGCCATAGCTCTTGTTCTCGTTCCCTCTCAATTGATGAAATTGACACAGAATCCATGCAAGATCAAGCTGCCGAATACAAAGTCCGCAAATGCTCTTTCAGAACTGATCTTGCCAGTCTCTTCAGTTCCGTCAATGGCAGTCTTTAATTTCTTTGCTCCTGCTGACGAAGGCGCACTTGCGGGTGGGCGTTCCGAGGTCTGCATGCGCAAGGAAGCCGTGAGGACAAACTGGCCAACAGCAGCGCTGAAGCCAGAGAGGAAGGCGTTGAAGGGCTAGATTTGTTTGTGCCAGGTCAGTCGTCTTGAACCTACGTCAGAAATATAGTAGAACATACATAGTTGCCAGCCAAGATACAGTAGAGAAACTGCACAGCTCCAACAATCACCAGCCATCCCATAAAGACGTCCAACAGCATTGTCCGTGACGGGGTGTCTTGGAGGTATTTGTTCCAGACATGGATCAAGATTTCCTGGGGAGATGACCGAGGGGATAATGAAGAGGTCTGCGCGAGGCCACTCGTAGTTGGCTTGACGGGCGGGGCTGGGTTTGAAGATACCTGGCTTGGAGGTTTGGAGGGTACTGATGCGGGAGGGGGTTTAGATGCGGCGACAGGGCTTGGTGTTTTCGTCGCAGGGGACTGGGCTGCTGGCTTTTTCGCCATGCTGGTGTGAGTGGTGGTAGTGTGATGGATGCTACGTCCAGAGAACTTGTTGACGTTGACGTAGACACTTTTAACTTGAGGCTGGCATTATTCGCAGCTGGACTGCTGTGTCCATCCAACGTTGAAGCGACGTGGCCGCATGCACGTGATAGTTCACACGTGATCCGGAACAATTGCCTCTTTGATTCGCTCAGCCACCTGGCGCCACAGTCTCGGGAAGTGATGTTCTCCAGCCTCGTTATCCAAAGCTTAAACAGATTAAACTCTCGACCCCTGAACCTTACCATGTAGGTACCCCTGCGGCGGTCCTTCCAAGATTCACCGGCGTTCTGCCACCCTTTTGTTTTCTTGGTCTTCTCACTTGTTTCACCTGCCATGCGTACATCTGTGCGGACGACGTAAGCGCTCCAGCTAACTGGGGACGCGAAAAACTTTCAGCTCCGGTTGCACCTCGCTTTCGCCTGCAACCCAATAGTCTTATCGTCGCTTCCAGCATCTTCAGTCAATAGCGATTTGTCTCTTGGAATTAATCATGGAAAGCGCGACAACGTTCTCCAGAGTGGCGTCACGCTTTCCCCACCCCTTGTCATTGCCATTGACTTGGCCGGGTCGCTAGCACGTGTTCCCTGGCTCTGATAGGCATGACTTCCTGTTTACACAATTTAAAAATGGTGGGTTGGACCATCCGAAGACAAGCGATGCGAGTCCAGTGAGTCCACCAGCCTTCCCCCATGGCCTATCACGCCTGCCGTTAGATTACGCGTGAGTCAAGTTCAGCTCGTGATCGTGCCGCGAGTGCCAAAAGATGGCAATCGGGCAACAAGCCACCAAACGGTTTTCCCTCTCCCCATGAAAGTCAATTGTACTCCCGTACTCGTAGTTGTAAATTTTACTCCATCTTTGCTTTTCTTCCTTCGCGTCTTCAGGTCGTTTGCATACTTGTACTCATTCTGTATCTTATGTAGTATCAGCAGAACAATATGCGAGGCTTCAAGACCGTCGTTCTGGCGGCGACCATTGCCGCCAGAATGGCGCTCGCTGTTCCTTTTACCAATACCCATAACGAACCCCATTTATTACGAGCGCGCAACATTATCGACAGCGCAAACATCAAAGACTCGTATGATTTTGTTATTGTTGGAGGAGGCCTCGCCGGTCTCGTGCTCGGCGCACGCCTATCAGAGGACTCAAACCACACAGTTCTCGTTCTCGAAGCTGGCGGTACCGGGGACGACTTGAAAACTCGTATAGGTACAGTCTAGTGCTTATAAGGCCCCCTCTCAAAGGATCAACGTTAACCGAACCACAGATACTCCTGCATATGCTTATTACGAATCACTATGGCCCACCGATCTGAATTGGGCCTTCACGACGACGCCTCAAGCCAATGCAAACAACAGCGAATTGCCATGGCCTCGAGGCAAAGTGTTAGGAGGCAGCTCTGCCATCAACGGCATGTACCTTAACCGACCGGGCGAGATCGAAGTCAATGCGTGGCAAGAAATGCTCGGTGACATGGACGGAGCAGAGAATTGGTCTTGGGACTCCTTGTTCGCAGCCATGAAGAAGAGCGAGTCCTTCAGTCCCCCTGTCGATGCTTCGATTCAACAAGAGGCCGACATCACCTACAATCTTGCCAGTCACGGTACTTCAGGTCCAATTCACATGTCATATCCTGGATAGTAAGTTGGGACATAACTCATCTTGGAAAAATCCAGAGCTAACATGAGATATAGCACTTTACCTCAAGTTGGTGCCTGGTCAGAGGCCTGCAGCAATGTCGGCGTCGCTGAGACCACTGACCCCTACGGCGGACAGAATTGGGGAGCCTACGTTGCAACGTCAGCCATCAACCCTGGCAACTGGACTCGATCTTACAGTCGCTCCGGATATCTCGATCCCCTGCCACCGCGAGCCAACTACGATGTGGTCGCCAATGCATACGTGACTCGCCTGCTCTTCAACAGCTCTTCGCCAGCTGGAAATCTGTCAGCGAATGCTGTTGAGTACGCCCTGAATGGTGGTACCCAGAAGTTGACAGTCAAGGTAAAGAAGGAGGTCATTCTCGCAGGTGGTTCGGTCGGAAGTCCGGCTGTATTACTATACAGTGGAATTGGACCCAAGGACGTTCTTAACGCTGCGGGCGTTACCGTTGTCTCGGAACTTCCCGGCGTAGGACAGCATCTGCAAGATCACCTGGTAAGTTCTGCTGCCCTCTTATTCCTCACAGCCAGCCTCGCTAACTAAAACAGAGTGTTACCGTTTCTTGGAGCTCAAACTCAACGACAGCCGGCTCCGTATATGCCGACAAGCAGGCTGAGAGTGTAAGTTGCAAACCACCTTTTAGATTTCCAACTCGGCTTCTAACTCGTTCACAGTCCGATCCTGCTTTCTTGTCGTACGTAAACGGTGCTACTGCATACGTCAACGCCAGTGTTCTCTTCGGCGCTGGAGTTTCCGACCTCCAAAGCAGTATCACCGGCCAGATTGACAGCTACATCCCGAACACGAGCACCGACTCGGGAGTGATTGATGGTTACAAGGCAATCTACGAAACAACGGCAAACACGATCCTCACCAGCCCCCTTGGCCTGATCGAGCTTGTCATAGGACTGACAACCGACGGCGCCATTCAAATTGGAGCGAATCTGCAGCATCCTTTCAGCCACGGCCAGATCTCGATCAACTCATCCAACCCTCTTGACTACCCCGTCATCAACCCCAACTATCTCAACCACCCAGCTGATGTCGAGGTTCTGCGCGAGGGCGTCAAGCTCGCGCGTCGACTGGGCGAAACCCAACCCATAGCCGGTTACATGACCAAGGAAACCTGGCCGGGAGCTGACGTGCAGACCGACGACGAATGGGAAGCTTGGATGCTCAACAATATCTTCACCGAGTACCACCCATCATCCAGCTGCGCAATGCTTCCGCTCGATCAAGGTGGTGTCGTGGACGCCAACCTCCGCGTGTACGGCCTGTCGAACGTGCGTGTGGCCGATGCGTCCGTGCCGCCCATTGCTTTCTCTGCCCATCTCATGGCTTCGACATACGGCCTCGCCGAACAGGCCAGCACGCTGATCCGCGCATACTACAATGCGCCCACGCCGACCAAGAACAGCACCAACTCGACAAGCACGCACAACAACTCGAGCAGTACAACCAACAATCAAGCTACCGACAGCAACACTGCTAACCTGAATTCCACAAGTTCTGGAAATGGTTCTGCTTCAGGTAGTGGTTCGAGCGATAACGTCGCCGCTTCATTACATCCTTATTCTCTCCTTACGACCGCTGCGGCGTTGTACGTCGCATCTCTGTTATTACTGTGATTAATTAACGACCAACTTTTTCACTCCCTCATTCAGTTCAGCGGCGTATACGAAACAGCAAAATGTTATAGACAGTTTTTCATGATCGGTCAGCGCATGGTTTGGGTAAAATGCCTGGCATTTTGGGCATATTGGCATCCCATGGCATTATTGGGTATGAAAATGAGTTGGCGAATACCCCCATCACCTCGCCGTCTGAATGACGGTTTGAGCAGTCGGATGGATACTCTGAAGTAGTAGTTAATCAATAATTGTTAATACCCAACCCACAACGACGTTTGCCTCTCTTTCAAAGAACGTTTTTCAGCCTTTCGACACTCGTATTCCGGGCTCCGGACCCCGGAACAGCAACGCCCGAAAAGTCGGGGTAAAGTAACACCACCTCGAGCACCTCTGACGACTTTGGCACAAGAATACATGCCACCAATTCATCCGCAAGCTGCGACTGCGCTGCGATTAACTACATAGGTATCTTTTTCTCACCTCGTCCACTCACCTCACACCAACAAGCAGAAGAATCATCCTACCACTCTCTCTACTTCAATACCATTACCGGCTGAATACGCAGTATCAAAAGACACAATGGTAAGCTCAACTCCCCCTCCACTCACTCACACCATCTGCCCGTCCTCGTGTACTACAAACCGTCCCTCTTTATTTATTTGCCCGCTAACCAACACCTCAACGCCCTCCTCTAGTCACTCGAAACCCCCGCATACGTCCTCGGCGCCCTGACTTCTATCGGCGGCATTACCGGCTACGTGCGCACCGGTTCAGTACCCTCGATCGCGGCCGGTGTCACGGTTGGGCTTCTTGTAAGTCGAGCCACAAAAGGACGCGTTCACCCAGACCCGTACCTACATCTATGTCGCTAACACATGGCTCCCCCTCTCTTTCGCACGCAGTACATAATCGGCGGCTTCCGCATCTCCAAGCGACAACCCTACGGCGTGGAGCTGGCGCTGCTTGCGAGCGTGGTGTTGGCGGGCAGCTCGGTGCCCAGAGCCATCAAGAGCGGCAAACCCCTCCCTGCGGCGCTGAGTCTGCTCGCGGCGACGGGCTTGTTTGTCTACGGAAGGGCGTGGGCAGCTGCGAAGTGAGAATGACAAGGTGAGGTGAGGTGGTCTGACCGTGGGAAGTAAAGGAATTGGCGAAGAAAAGACCAAAAAAAGTGACCAAAATTAAGAAAAAGAATGCGGGGAGGGCAAATTGTCTCGCTGCGATATGGGACGGAATGTATGCCATGGCCCTCGGAGAGCTTGAATGGCATTGAAATACAGTGAGAAGGGCACTAGAACCCGAATCTCCATCTCTTCAGTTTTTCACAGCGTGCTACAACGCCTTTGATCAGGGTATCAGGGTTTCCGTCTATCCATCCTCGACCATGCAACGATCCATGGCCTGAGCCCACAGAACGCCGGATCTATGCCGAACAACTCGAACACACGTAAAGGTTATCGTGAATCATGCGTTGGTTAAGAGCAAGGAGGGCTCTATGCGTCCAACTGCGCTGTAGCTGTAGCAGTGCCTGCTGTGTCACCACCACTGCCACCACCATCTCGTGGGCCATGTCCTCCCTTCTCAGCCTCTGCGGCGCGCGCTTTCTGATTGTTCCTCCTTATGGCTCCTTTCTTGCCGCCTCTTCTCGTAGACTTCGTCTTCTGTGCCGCGAGAGCTGTGTCATCATGTTCTCCCTTTTTTGGTCTCGACGTCTTGACCTTTTTCTTCTTGACACTGAGTGGATTAGGCCCCTTTGCCTTTTTCATGCCTCTGATCCTCGGCCCGCCATCTTGTTTGTCGTCGATATCCTCACCCTCACCATCACCCTCTTCTTCATCATCTCCATCACCTCGCTTCCTCTTCCTCCCCGCCGCCGCCGTCGTAGCATGCCCAACTAGACCCTCAGAAAACTTGTCGGTCTCGACCTTGCGTATCGTGCGCTCCGACACTCCGCTCAACTCCTCGAGAATCATCACGCTGCGCTTGACATACACGATCGGCACGCCGGGAATCATACGGGCGCGTTCCCTGACCTCGATGAAGTTCTTACTGCGTCGCTCCTTTTCATCGGCGTCCGCGCTTGCGAGAATGTAGTGCTGTTTGTTTCGAGCATGTTCGTTGCCATGCGGTTGACCTGCAAGTAGATCCAGCAGACACCGAGTCTCATCCACCACGCCTAGATCTTCGCCCGCGTCGTTCTTGTGCCTGCAGTGCCGGAGTGGTAGTTCTGTGGGAGGGGGCAGGAAATCCGGCCTTCCTGGCGGTCTCCTTCTGCTATTATCGTCCTTTTTGTCTTTCAGTTTTTGCTGCTGTTGTAATTTTTCCCAGTCTGCCATGATCTTGGCTAATGTGCACTTCGTCACAAACAGATTGCATTTGCCGTGTAGCGTATTGTCAAGGTATTTCTGTAGTGGCATGTGGAACGAGTGGCAGGTCTTGATGAAATTCGAGTCGAGGAGAACTTGGTACGGTTCACGGAACGAGAAGTTCATTTGATATGAAGACATGATCTTGCGGTATCGCTTGCTCCGGCGGGCGCGCATGTTGGGCGATGGGTCGCAGGGGGAGCGTCTAATATATTAGAGGACCTTTGTCCAAGGCGTGAGTTGACAGTCAGGAGTCCAGTGGAGGAATCAGAGCGATGTAGTGGACAGTTGGGTGGACGGAGAGTGCAAGGGTTCGTTCGAGTTGAACTTTTGAAAAGCGTTCAAGTTGCTCGCTGCGACAACTTTTTTTTGCGGGGAAATTTAAACGCTGGAAGTCCGTGCAGGCACGTGATTTCATGGGTAACAATGCCAGGACCGAAGCAGATCACTTAAAATCAGTGCATATGACTAGTTCTAGCATTGTCCATAATTTATGTTATGTATTCACAATTTATTTACAAGAGAGTGGTTACTTTTCCAAAATGAAGGCGTTCCACCATAGTACCGCGTTGCTGATCTTCAGCAAACTTACAATCCGTGCCTCTGCAGAAAGTCGAACGTGACCTGGTACCCAGCAGAGGCGTTGTTGTGGAGGGGGAATGCATGGCCAGTGTTGGGCTGGGTGTAGACCTCGACAGTGGTGTTGGGGTAAAAAGCCTGAAGCTCTCCTGGCTGGTGCGCTCCGTTGCAGTCACCCGCACAGATGTAGAAGTCGAACTCCGCCAGCATGAACTGGACAGGCACCCGGAGATTAGGACTTTTGAGCCCCACGATATGGAAAGCAGAAGCAAGTTCTCCAATTGGGACTGGCGATTTAAGAGAATCACCGTAATCGAGCATCTCTTGAGTGAAGGCTGTAGCAGGATTGCCGCCGAAGAATATGTTCTGAATACCAGCTTTTTGGCACACAACGTACCCGCTCGTACGGTTCCATGGAGGAGTGCTCGTACCAGCGAACTCGACTGCCCAGGTTGCCATTCCAGGACTTCCCAGATACTTGCCGGCAAAGTAGCCAGTGATGATGACTCCGTCGGTCAGCTCAGGATAGAGCGCAATGAAACCTGAGGTGAGGACACTGCCAAAGCTATGCCCAACATGGACGATTTTGCTCGGAGTTGCCAGCCCGGTAAATGCTGGATCAGCAGGCATCGCTGCTCCAGCAAAGCTGTACAAAGTACCATTTTGAGCCATCAAGGTCAACTGTCGAAGTATCTCCAGTTCGAGACGAGCTTGGACCACACTGTACGCATTAGGGTGATCAGATTGACCCGCTCCCAGCCGATCGTATGTGAAGATAGAGTATCCTTCTCGGAGCGACGCTTCCACATAAGACTGGTTTTCTCGGTTGAGGGCCGGATCCCAATATCTGCTGTCATAGTGTGCGCCGTGGGTGGCAATCTGGAGGGTGCCTTTCTTTGGTCCAGCCACTTTGGGAACACATAATTGGGCGTGGATGTTGAAAGTGGCAGATGTAGTGGTGTTTTGTAGCACAATCGCCGGGCCTAGAGGAGTGTTCCAAGTGTCTTCATAGATTGCCCAGGCTCTAGCTTCGATATTATTGTCCACCGTCTTGTGGTCGTAGACTTCAGTGGGAGCGGTAGCAAACACCGGTATATTCAATTGCTTGCAGGATCCATGAGTCCGTTGGGAAACAGGGATGCTTGCAGCCGAGATAGAATGGGAAAGGGCCAGTAAGGCCATGGCCAAAGTAGCGGCCATTATTGAGTGCGGAACAGCGTCTGTCAGTGGAAGTTGGAGGAGACTTGTCTGTCCCTCCCTAGAGAATTGCGAGGGCGACATTTTATATACCTGTAGACAGAGAGATCGCAGCACCCCGCCTCCATGTTAGTATCTCAAATTATCACGGCACTGCCAGCTACATTTGGCGCTGCCAACATTGTTAGTTTCGATCTAAAGCGTAGGGTTTTTGCGAACTTCGAGCTGAAGGTTACGTGTATCCCATTAAAACGACTGCCTGTTGAAGCCCTTGACCTTGGCTAATGAAGCTAGCAAGATAGAACAACGGGGAAAGACCCCAATTGACCTTGATCATTCGAGAGGAAGAGTTGTCGTTCTTCTGGCGGCAGCTTGGGTCGAACGTCATTGGCTTGCGGCTGTTCCAAGCACGGAGACTGCAGTATCGCTAGACCGAGAAAAATAGAAAGGTTCTCTCAAAACGAGCGTAGCAAGGATCCTCTGTTGCTGGAAGCTGAAGATCGCGGCCTTCTTCTAGTCGTCTTCTATCCAGAACATCCGCCGAGGACAGCGTGAAGGTGAAGCGAATACGCTGGAACAAAGTTCTTCCCAGGGGCTGGGGAGCCTTGGATGATGACTCAATCGCAGGATCCCTCAGCGAAAGACTCTGAGTCGTCGTGTACAGCGAGTCGGAGAATTGGGCCGTAGGCGTATGCGTATTACTACTCAAAATATTCCCTACAAAAAAACTGCTCGTATACTCAAGTATTTCAGATATCTTCTTAGCTTGGATCCGCTCTGAAGCACCAATCTGCTGCGCCCAGACGCTGAGCGCTGGCTAATGTTCAAGTCAACCCGCATGAATACAACGCTCTCTCGTATGCCCAGCAAACACGCGCTTCTTTCCTTCGGCGATTGGGCTTCGAGTTATAACTGCCCTTTTGATGAAACTGTATCCAAGTAAGGCGGCGTGCATGATGACATCGCAATTTGTCTACAGCTGGCAGCTCAGCCTCCTCCAGCAGAATTCTCAGCGGTGTTAAAACCTATATAGCCTTCCCGATATCCTCCTGGTGTTGGTAGATCTGTCCATCATCAACACTCCAACATACCCAACACTTCTTCCAACATACCCAAAAATCCTTCTTCTTCTTCTTTGAAAAAGCAAACTTCGATAAGATATCGCGAAAATGACACTCAACAAAGAATGTGACAAAGCAGCCAAGATACTCAAGAGTTTCATCGGTATAGATTTGGACACCCACCCAAGCGCGATACACAACGGCTAACAGAATACCAGACAAAGGCAAAATTCCCAAAGAAGTCATTGCAAATGCAAAAGGCTTAGCCATCTTCTCAGGCTTCAGGGCTGCCATGTATTTTGCTGGAGCAGGCGGTTCTGGCGTTGTTATTGCGCGCCTCGCGGATGGATCGTGGTCTCCGCCATCCGCTTTCTCAGTTCGATCTGGTGGAATCGGTGTTGTGTACGGTGTGGATGTGTACGACTGTATCTGTGTCCTCAACACGCAAGAAGCCGTGGACGCCTACGCAAAAAGTGAAACGACTCTGGGCGCCGGCGTTACCATGGCTGCAGGTCCAGTCGGAGGAACGAAGGACCTCAGCTCCAAAGAAATCAAACCGGTGTGGACCTATACAAAGTCAAAGGGCCTTTACGGTGGTGTGACAGTTGACGGCACTTCCATCAAGGAGAAGCCCAGCGTCAACGCCGAAGCCTATGGTGCGAAGGTCACAGCTGCACAGATCTTGAAGGGCGAAACGAAGTGGCCGTCTACCACACAACTTGCAGAGGTCCTCAAAGCTGCTGAAGGAAAGACCGCCGATGCGAACGTTCTCGGTGCCATCAGTGCTGAGCCGACTCCCGGTGATCTGACACAGTGATCCGCAAGGTGTATTGGAGAACCTGGGCGCAAAGCGAATTGTGTTTATGAAAGAGGATATCGGCAACGAAACGCGCCTTGTAGATTATCACTGCGAGGAGTTGGGGAATGTTGGCTGCTTCATGGCCAAGTCTTGCAAGTTTGCCAAAGTTTGCCATGGGTATACATGATTGCCTACAATCTTAATTTCGATGTTCTTACAAGCCATGTTGTGGGGTCTCACAGTGCCCAGACCTCATTGCTGTTGTTAGAAAGTTCGATACTTACTCGCTTAACATTCGATTGAACACGGACTCGTGAGTTCCTTGTGCGAAGGTACTCGAACTGCCGGTATATAGTCGATGTGGCCTACCGTCATGAGAACCATGCCATGGTAGGACATTTGACTTTGGACTGAAACTGCAGACGAACTTTGTGCGAGAAAGCAGCAGTGGCTCTGATTCGTTCGACTACTGCAACAGTGTCGGATTCTTTCGCCGAAAACTCGGACAATTATTTGCAGGATCCATCTGAGGCACCAATTTGGCGAGCATCTGGCGATGAAATTGCCCACTGTTCGTGCTTTCACAAAAGACGGTCGACTTGGCAGGCTTGATTTTGAAGAAGATCCACAGCAGGCCAGTGGTTCGGTGGTTGTGAGTAAACACACGGCGTGCTGTGAAGTGCCGGCCAGGAAGTTTGAACGGCGAATGCCATCATCCGTGCAAAAGCAAAGTACTATTAGGACAGGGGCATGTATCGTCCCACAGCAGATATTTAATCTGCACGAAAAGATGTGCAAACTGTGAGAACCGCTTTTCGACGCAAACCATGTGCACGACACCGAGTATTGTGCACTGCGTGCCATACTGAAGAAGGCATGCGTCGCTAATCGACTTGCGATCCTTCGTCTAGCACGTTGTGAAATAGATATGGAACTATCGATGACAGGGACAATCCTCCAACGCAAGAAGGAAGTGTGGCACATTCCCCTTCTGGGCCTGTCCGAACGTGCAAACAATCTGCTTATTCCGCCGCATGTACTCCGGAATCCATAAACGGTCAAGTGACCCCCGTGCTCGTTCAGAGTTCATCCTCGTGAAACATCTCTAGATAGTTTGGATGAGCGGAGGCCTAAAAAGCAATTTCTAGGTAACACCACCAGCGCTTGCAAGTGCTGTGAGCAGCACCGCACACAGACGGTTAAGTGTCATTCGGAGACCGGATGGCGAATGCAATGACCAGTGTCTTGAGACACCGGCGTTTGACAATGTCGCGCGAGTTGAACAGCCATGATCGGGAGAAGGAGACCGGCACGCCGTGCAAGGCTTGTTTATAACTCTCCACTGTCACTGTTTCGGGCCTGACTGCGATCGACATCTGCACGCCTCTTGCCTGATCAGGCCTATAGGCGTCGATCTCGTCCCACCGGCCCATCCCGCTATGTATCCAATTTCGGCTGTCAAAGACGCTCCATCATTCACCCCCTGCCAGTTACTCGAAAGAAATGCCAGCGTCGTAATGGTTTCCCGGGCTGTCCGAGGTCGACACAGCGCAGAAAATGAGATGAAATCTATACAAAAGTCGGCTCCTCGCAGGATGAGAGCTTCCCGCGGAGGGCCGGCGATTAAACATTCACAGTCACTCGTTTCAATTCTTTTCTTTCTCCTAGGGACCTACTAACCACCCGCAAGCCGAAGGGGTTGGCGATTCCATCATGCATCGCTTTGCACTCGCTTCGTGTTTGCTCGTGCTGGTCGCGCTGCAATTTGGTGAAGTTTATTCTCTTGCAGTACCTAGAGCATCATCTTTCAACCGCCGTTCACTCCTTCCGGCTTTTTCATTACCACAGAATGATGCTGGTGCCCTCGCACGATCGTTAGCCATCACTACGAAGCAGGCGGGCTATCTGTACGGTCCTGCCGTTGCTGGTGGACCTTCTTTCCCAACTGGTCTCTTGGGTGTCGCCAAAGCAGCGGCAGACCAAGCAGAGATCCAACTCGATGAAGCGCCTGTGCTCGCCGCAATCGCTGTCGATACGACAGACAGCCTCTTGGGTAATTACAATGGGCTGAAGACTTTGGACGACTACACTTTGTTGTATGATGGTCACTTGAAGGAAACCCTTCCCCATGGCCCGGTCCCGGGCAGCTTGACCAACTACACTCAAGACCTTTTGTTTTCAATGGAGCGTCTCTCACTCAGTCCTTACCAGGTGAAGAGGCTCAATCCCTCCTCTGACACGCTACAATTCAATGTGGATGATGATACTGCGACGAATCTTACGGGAATGACACTTCAGCAGCTGTTTGAAGCTGGAAGACTCTTTTACGCCGACTATCGAGATCAAGCAAATCTCACCCATACCGAGCGATACACTGCCAATGTTGATACATACTTCTACATCGATCCCACTTCAGAGGAGTTTTTGCCCCTTGCTATCCGCACCAATGTCGGAGCAAACTTGATTTACACTCCCTTAGACGACCCTGCCGACTGGCTGCTGGCGAAGATCATGTACAATGTGAACGACTTCTGGTTCGCACAGTGGAATCACCTTGCGAGCACCCACGAGGTAGTGCAGATCGTATATCTGGCCGCAATTCGGACTCTAAGCGACGAACATCCAGTTCTTGCCTTGGTGAACCGCCTCATGTATGAAGTTTACGCCATCCAGCCGCTGGCTCTGACGCTCCTTTTCCTTCCTGGTGCTGCCGTTGACCAGGTCTTTGCCTACACGGGGTCTTCGGCTCAAAGCTATACCACGAATCTGTACCAGAATGCCGGCAGCGGCCGATTCGAAGCGAACTATTTCATGACTGACCTTGAACGTCGTGGTCTGGTCAACTCCGACTTTGGTCCAGCATTGAAGGATTTTCCATTCTACGAAGACGCTTCGACGATCTATAACGCCATTCACACTTTCATGACGTCTTTTGTCGATTCCTACTACTCGCAAGATTCGGATGTAACAGCCGACAAGGAAATGCAGGCTTTTGTCAAAGAAGCACAGGGCCCAGCCAAAGTGATTGACTTCCCGGCCATTACCACAAAGAGTGCTCTTGTGGATGTTCTAACACATCTGGTAAGTCTAATTTGATATATCAATATACTCTGAGGAAGGGGAACTAACGGAGGCTATGTCCAGGCTCATCTGGTATCTACCTCGCACCACACTGTAAACACCAACGAACTGCTTTCTGCCAGCCAAGTGCTGCCGTTCCACACCCCATCACTTTACCAGCCAGTACCAGAATCCAAAGGTTTCACCAACGTTGTGGATTTCCTTCCGCCACTTGCCAAAATCGAAGAGCAATTCAGTGTTGCCGGCATTTTCGTGCGACCGTTTTTCGTTGACACGGACCGCACATTGATGCACATGTTTGACGACCAAGACATGCTGAGCCGCATGAATGCCCAGACTCAAGCTGCAGCAAGCACTTTCTTGAACTCCATGCAGGCTTTCAGCGCACAAGTTTCAGCACGAACGTTTGATGCAAATGGGCTTTGCCAGGGTATGCCGTTCGTGTGGCAGGCGCTGGATCCCAATGTGGCCCCTTATTCCATTACATCTTAGGGATGACTGTTCCGGAACCGCTGAAAGTATCAAGTGGCCCGCCCCCCATGTGAAATTTAGCTTTCCATACTTACTCGTACGTGTACCGTACCTTTCATAATAAGGCAATTAAGATTCCACAAGGATAACGCATGGAAATTGGTCGTCATTTTTTGTCTTTGTGCGCATTACTCCTCCGAAGCCTTCCGCTTGTGGAAACAATACGCCCGTGCCATCCCACATCTAAAATATCTTACGCGTTCTTATCTCTCCAACTTTTTGAAAAAGCGCGACTGAGAAGGCAGGCGCCCAAACAAGCGTAGTACTGCCGCCTGAGCCGTTCGGGATCCTCGGGGATTTTACAGGGGATCCAGAAAGCACGCTTGGGACAAGCGCCCTCAGAGTGGGAAATGTGCAAGGTCCATCAGATTGTGTCAGTGGGATTTCGCAACCAAGCTCAGCTGCCCTTTTGAAGTAGCGACACGCGAGCAAAAAGCAAGCTTGCAAACGCACCACGTTTGTGCTTTAAACGAAATGTTGGTCATTTCAGCAAGCGAAATAGCGACATTGCGTGGCAATAACACATGAAATTGCTGATCTTTGGAAACTGTTGAGATTATGGCGAAGCGGGCGAGTCAGGTACGCAGCTAGCAGAGTTTGCGGTGTGATCTTCGCCTAGGTGACTCGTGGTGTCTAGGTAGCTTGAATGAAGAACTGGGATCGAGGGGGTTGGTAAGAGTGGATTGTCTACCAAGGAAAATCCCCGTCTGAGCATCCGGTGCCGGACCATACGAGGATGCCTGGAAGGTGGTGGAGACCTGGAAGAGAGAGAAGAACTACTTTTTCGATTCGGAAGCAATCTAGGGAGAGGACGCAAGAGAACGCAATGAAATGTTCCGCCAAAAATTGGAGGTACCAAGTGGTGGTAGGGAGGAACCGTCTGTTTCAGAAGTCGGGCTCTGCAACTCCAAGAAGAGGATAGAGTTCATATGTATGGATGATTATTGCATCTGCCTTTCCTACTATCTCCTGAGTCTAGTCCTCGAGAGAACTTCCGCAATAGTAATGGAAAGATCAGCAGGAGGCGTTGTCTCCAGAGGCTTGCACTTCCCCGCAAGCCTCATCCCTGACCCCTGCCCTGTGGTAAAAGTGCCCTGGGCCTTATAACTCATCCTTGCATCATGCAGGTCCCAGGAACCGGAACCTTGCCCCTGATTTGTTCCTTTGCAGACAAAGATCCATTAGAAGCACCGACCGTCTTCGATCTCCCGGACGCCATGGCTGCTCATAGGCTCGAGGACGGAAGGACATCGAAGCCACCATGCCATTCTTTCCCACTGTTAGAAGCTATTTCATTAGAGTCATCAGAGGGTCAGCTACGCCAACGAGAGCCTCCACGACCATTTTGGTCGGTACGTACCGGGGCCAGTCCTCCCTAATAGGTTTGCCATTTTCTCTGGCAAAGACTATCTAAAAAGCCTTGTCAGCCAACCCGGGAACCCTTGTCGCACGATGAGAGAAAAGCCGTTATGGGAGGATCCCAGCGGATCTTTTCTTCGTCAGGAAGGCATTTTCAGGCCGACGACGGCAGTGGATTCCCACCTACGCGCTGATCCTTGGGACAAATCCTTCCAACCCGGAAAGGGCCATAAGCACGGCAAGTCGTTCTTTCTCAAATGGTCGCCTCCCTCACCGGCTGTGCCAGTGTGAACCATTCATTCATTTCTTTCCTTACCCAACCTTGCAGCTCGTGTCGTCGCCGTCGCAAGAGTTTTTTTGCGCGTCGCTGCGGTTCAGTGGGCGGTTACACCGAGAAAAATTGTGCCTGACGACAAGCAATGAGCTCTCGTGACACCTAAGAGAACAAGTCCAAGCCCTATATCCTGGTCACATCGAAAACCGCCCCCAGTGACATGCCAGTTGGTGAAGAAATCTTTCAGCCTCAAGGAGTGTCTTGGGTGGTCGCAAGGACTGCCACCGCATTATAACATTTCAAAATGGTCGACACATTACATCGTAAGTTTTTCTTTATTTTCCCCCATCTTGTCAACAATATTTATTGAAAGGCACGCGCTCAATTTCTGACTCTCTGCGTGTCTCAGCACCCGAGTCGGTTATCGCCACATGGCCCAAACCGAACTATGTCGACCCGGTCACCCGCGGATCTGGGCTTGTCTATCTCTGCATCGTCTTCGCGTCGCTCGGTGTCATCACGGTGTCAGCGAGGATGTATTCACGACTCTTCATCACCAAAGCACCCGGACTGGACGACCTGCTCGTGCTGGTCGCGCTAGGATTTCTCGTCGCGCTGAACGTGCTGGTCATCATCGGTAACCGGCGATACTTCAGCGGCCGGCACGTCTGGGACATCCCTCCAACTGCGTATGTCGAGATGCGCATCAACGTGTGGGCGAGTCTTTGGTGCTACATCATCGGCGTCACGCTGATCAAGATCTCGGTGCTGCTATTCTACCGCCGCCTCAGCGTCAAGTTCAGCAAGACGTTTCTGATTGCCACTTGGGCTGGCATCGTATACAACATACTGTATATTGTCACCTTTGGTCTGACTCTACTCTTGATCTGCACCCCACTGCACTCATATTGGGACAGCTTCAGCCTGACCTGGGCTCAGACGCACTCCTTCCACTGCGGGCGCGAGAATGCAGCCCTGCCCGCCTCCTCGGCCTTCAGTGTCGCGGGAGATTTCTACAGCACATTACTTCCTCTAATTCTAGTCTACTATCTCGATCTTCCTCGGCGGCAAAAGTTCGCCCTCTACGCCCTTTTCGCGCTGGGTTTCATGGCCGTCGTGGCCGGCATCGTGCGCACGGTGCTGATGTACCATATGTTGAACGTGGACTACGATTTCACGTGGGAGCTGTACATCACGTGGATCTGGGCCGTGCTGGAGCTGTACCTTGCACTGTTCGCCGCCAGCGCACCCAGCCTGAAACCCTTCTTCAAACACTTCTTCGTCGACTCGCTGAACAGCATCACCAAGAGCTCTCGACGACGCGGCGGGACCGGGGGCGAGTACGCCCACAACGGCAGCCTCTCCGCAAACAACGATCTCGACGCCCCAATCACGGAACTGACATCCGTGAAAGGCAAGGGAGCCGGTGTATTCGTGAGTGAGGAACCTAAAGGCTATAACAAGGGTAATGGTCCGTTCATCGCGAGCGAAAACCCGGCGGACCACGACGTCGAGCGCGAAGCCGCCGCCGCCGCCGTGACAGCCGAGCGGCGCAAACGCACCTCCAGCCTAACGGCACCGTGGCGGCTGCATCTGCAGCGGGAAGAAGACCCCGAACGCACGGCATCGCAGCAGAGCTGGTACATGGGCGAGAACGCGAGCACGCCGACGGAGGAGAGCGGGGGCACAAAACACTTCGAGCTGCGCGCGAGCGAGGACGGCAAGCGTATGATCCCCATGCGCGTGTACAAGCACACCAAGCAGAGCTCGAGCCAGGGGTCGCAGCTGCAGTCGTTGAACCGCCAACCCTCGACGAATACGCGGTCGTACGCGATCGCCAACAACGGCGTCAATCACAACAACGGCTCTGGCTACACGAGTGCCGAAGGGGCGGAGAGTGCAGACGTCGCAGAGCCGCTGTTTTTCGCAGACGTGGCGGACGGCAGTCGGCGGCACAGGCTGTACCGCAACGACAGCACGCGGAGCTATAGAGAGCAGGACCAGCCGGCGCTACAGAAAGATCCAGCCTGGCCATTACCGGCGCGGTCGATGTCGACGTCGCCTCGCAACGGGTTGCTAGGTACGGGTCTGCAGCAGCAGCCGCACGAATTTATATCCAGTCGACGCTCGAGTGCGTACTATGAGTGAAGAGAAAGATCGCAAACTCTTTTGCTTTGTTTGATGTAATGATAGATCCAAAAACGCCGTGGCTGGACGAAACAACCACATGCATGCATGATAAATATTATACCCATAAAATCATGGAAAACCATTCATATGGAATAATGTCTTCGTGCGTATGGCTCCTACATTTCCGAGTCTGTCAAATCGGTTCTATCGGGATGATTCTAGGAAATGTGCAGTTCAATTCTGGTTCTTCGCCACTATCCTGCGCTCACGGCTGTAAACTATTCTCTCTTTCAGACGGAAAAAGCTATCCCGACCGAAACTGAGAGCTAGCGTATTCATGATCCATCAGAAAATTCTTCTCCCAGGCCTGCACTCATATGAGACTATTGGATACCTTTCCCCTGAATAATGCATATGGTCTGGTACTCCGTACTCATGGTAGATTCCACTAAGAGTTTGGGCAAAAAAGCGTGGGGGATCGGCTTGGTAGCATTTCTGTTCCTTTCCACGGGCATTTCGAGGCACGCTTGTTTGATCGTTCGCTGTTCTGGGTTGCAACTTGCAAGTGCCAGGTTCTTCCTTGACCTCGCGCAAACAACCCGTCGTAAAGTTCGAGCCTTGCTGACTTCCGGAAGTGAGAGAGCCACACCATCTCCACGTTGCACAGTATCCACATGGCTCCTGGTCCCCTCTGGTAGTTCGTATGGCAGTAGAGACCGAGAATTGCAAAATTGCAATGGTATGGTAGTTGTCAGCTCGGATCGTTGACTCTCATGGTCACCGGTGCTTGTACCATATCACCGCCGAATCTCTAAGCTGAGCTCGCAAATAGTTGTCTTGACAGGTGGTTTTAGTGACACAATGCTCTCTTTATGTTGAGCCTGGTTGTAAGATTGTATGAATTGCATTTATCGTATTCACAGCGGAGCGAAGATGGCATCAGCTGAACTGAGGTTCAAGGTCGGCACAATGTCATCCTCTGAAACGCCCGAGGCACGTCCAAGCATCGTAGGCCGTTACGTCGGAGTATTTCGTCTTTGCAAATCGCAGTATCTATGAGTAGGTTTGGTTCCGAATGATGACCATGAATTCGGAGGACTAGCCATAAGTAAGATTAGATAGTCAAGTCTTTACCCGCTGAACTTGAATTTGGTTGCTTCTAGCCTCCCCAAACCTTCCCGAGGCGCCACGTTCCGTCTCCGGTACGAGTTGGTGAAATCCTGGAGAAGGACACGTACTTTTCGTGGTTCATTCTGCTGCAGCTTATCGCTGATACCTTTCATTAGCTTGTTCGCTTCCGCTGGTTTGAGTGTTCCTGCTGGCAGTGCCTGAAGAGTGCCTTGGACCCACTGAGCTGCTGCTTGAGGTCCTAGGTTGAAGAGAGAAAGTAAAACGCCCGAAGCATCTGGGAAGCAGTCTTCAGGAAAGCTGAACATCATACCGGTCAAGACGCGGTGGACAAGTTCCTGTCCAGTAGAGTGGATCACCTGCTTCACAGCAGCTTGGACTTCCGGAGAGGTGCCAGGGGCCGGCTCCCCGTCGGGCCCATTGAAAGCGGAAACGGGGGGCCTCTCAAACCCAAAATCGAGAAAGTCTCTCAGGAAGTGCAGGGTTGCTTGTACAGGCTCCAGAAGCTGGAGGGTTAGTGCTGTCAATGAGGCCTGCACCATTGGCAGCGCAAGATTTGACGTGATCGTCTTCTTAGGGTAGAACCTAACGGCATCAGATGCCAGTCGGAAGAAATCTTCAATCACATCAGGGAGTTCCACAGGCTGCAGCTCAGATAGAATCCTGAAGAAGACTGTTGCTTGCTGAGCAAAGAATTGATAGACGTTGTCACTTGTCGTTTCATCGACAAACTCTGCTCCATACGAAAACTCTCGAATAACTGCATCAGTTGCCCATAGGAAGCATCCCTGGCGTGACGCTGCGAACCCTTCAGCAATATTCGTCGCAAGGGTAGGGAGTAGCGGAGCCGTTGCTGTCCGATATGAGACCACCATAGTCCGCCAGCATTTACAGACTCTCTCCAGGATCGGCATCGACCTAGTAAAGTGCTTGGCAATCTGCGAAAGAGCAGGAAGGACTTCCTGGCAGTATTTAACAGCAGGGTTCTCCTCTGATGGTGAGACGTATGGTTGGACCCATTCGAAGAAAATATTGACAAGTTGTAAGTAGTCAGCGACAGTTTTCTCGGCGTTTTCGTCCGTGGCTTGCGATGCAAGGGAGACAACTCTGCGCATGACAGGGTCAATGAACAACTTCATACTCTCGTAAATTTTGTTAGCTGGTTGCACCGCAACAATCGCAGCGACGCCTTCCGTGACTTCCTCCTGGCTAGTCGCTTTGAGCTTGTCAATGACGCTTTCATAGAATTGATGAAGCTGGGAGATGTGGCCCCCCAGCAGCTTCTGGCAGTCCGTTCCAAGGAATTTGAAAGCAAGAGCTGCTGCCTGCACCACCTCTTGGGAGCTATGATTGAATCCGGAGATAACGTAATTCAGTTGCGCTTCTAGTGTTTCAGGGTGCTGAGCTGTCCATTCTGTGTAGCGAGCCAGAGCCATTATTGCTTGAAACTTTAGCTTCTCATGGTCCGGGACCGACGTAAGGAGCGGAATGACCTGTGGCAGAACAACACTTTCTTCCGGGCTGACCATCCGGCCCATTGCCCTCAAACTGAACAAGGGGGCTTCAAGTTCTTGCCAGTGTGGTACAGTGGTGCCAGAGACTTGGGAGCCGTATGTCTGGCCCCAGGTTTGGATCAAGGCAAAGGCTTTTGTGAGGCATTGCGTCACCCCAATAACTTCGCAACAGTCCTTCAGTACGTCGCCCATGCTATGTCGGAAGCTGCGAAACTTGTCTTCGGCTTCTCGGTCACCATCAAACAAGTCCTTCTCATTACCATTCTCTGGAGTGGGAAATTCGAGATGTTTGATCATGACGTCGACGAGTTTTGAATAGAGGTCTGCCAGAGTAGCTCGAGCAGAAATGTATTTCTCCAAAGTCAGAAGTTGTTTGAGTTCGTACCAGAACATGAAGGTGACAGAAATCGCGTCCCTGTCTTTGTCCCGCACACAACATTCTAGGACACACTCGACGAGCTCTCGGAATTCTTCAGGCATTCGCGTAATAAGTATGACCCAAGCCTCGCCAGCTTCGGCGAAGAGTCTGGTGATGCCTTTCATTAGGTCATTGTCCTCAGTGGAAGCTGCTTCGGCAATGATTGGTCTGAGTTTGACGAGTCTTGGATATAGTATCTTGATGACACTTTGTGATTCATCAATATCTCGGGTGTCTCTGAACATTGTGCACAGACAATCTACTGCGGATTCGAATGAATCGCTGTCGTGCAGGGCATCCATGATCTCATTTAATAGAGGTGAGCTCACAACGTCGATTGTGGGAATCTCTCGGAGCCATGAGGCAATGCATTCGTAGAGTCGTGGATTGTGCGCTGCTTGTGCTGAGGCAGTAATGTCAGTGGTATTGATCATGGATTCGCAACAAGACTTACTTGATGACTGGGCATAGGAAACCAAAAGATTCAGAACCTGAGCGGAATTATCCTCCAAGAGTTCCTTGGTCCTATCGGCGAGTTCCTCTTCCTATATTCACAAAATGCTGGATTAGACTGTGATCGGTGGCCAGGACTGATTTGCTGCAAAGCCGAGCATAGAATGTTGTGCAGTCGAACATACTGAAAGGTTGATCTTGCGGCCTTCTGTGACTTCTTCTGGTAGGATTCGCAGGAAGTCGAGTAGACAATCTCCGCCATCGCTACTACTGCCAACTGCCGTTCCCACTGTTCTCAAAACATCTTTCCACGACGTCAACTGGATAGCCAAGTGCGCCAAACACACACACAACTGTGTTCGGATTGGTCGGGGACCAGGGAGATAGAGTTGGAGGAGGGTTAGGAGTGAATCTCGGAGGGGGGTGAGGGCTTCCGGCGGCAGTTGATGGAGGTCGTAAGTAATCTGAGTCAATGTCAATCCATCATGTCTCGCACAGAAGACCATCGTTCAGACCTTTCCCTTCAGAGTTGTTGCGGCAAAGAGTCTAGCTTCCAATGAAGCAGAAGAGTCCTGCAGAATTGCATGAGTGGCGTTCCATGCTTCGGCCTATTGCTCAGTCAGTATGTGATCTCGTGTGTTCAACAACAAACTTTGACGCACTGATTTCTGAAACTTTTCGAGAAATTCATGAGCGCTTGTTTTCTCTTCTCTTGCGGCATTACTTTGCATCGTCTTCAATGCAGAGAGGACTGGCTCGAAACCTCCCGGAGTGTCCGCCATGATGGTACTTGAAGGCGTGAGTGTGCGTGAAGGAGATGAGAATGAGGGGCAGTGCGGAAGGGGTCAGTCAGATGGAGCGTGGGTTAAAGTGGTTTTGGTCATTCAGGATGGGACCAGTGCGGTAATGATGGAAGGAGCGACATGTAAGAACAAAGATAGATGCGAGCGCAACTTGTGGTGAAAATGGAACGAACAATGAATGGAAAATTGCAGGAAGATTTGTTCAATGATATGACCTCAATTGCTAGTCATGTTGCTGCCCAGCCTTACCATTCGCCCACTTCAGCCTCGCGCACAGCCTAACTCTGAGCCTCGCTTCCTCCGCGTTTGATTGCGCCAAATTTGACATTGTCTTCCACACTCGACCAGCTGCATGACCAGGCCCAGACACACTTGTTTAGCCTCAACACCTCTACCTCAGTTAGCGCAACGACATCTGTTCACTACTAGCCAGATCACCAAACTGTAAACAAGATGACCGGCCGTGGTGGAGGAGGACGCAAAACTCTGCTTGCCCCAATTCATTTCATCTTCAACCTGCTCCAGAAGCGCTCCACAGTGTCAATATGGCTCTACGAGAACTTGCGTACACGGATTGAAGGCAAAATCAGAGTATGTGCACTTGCGCCCTTTGCAAATTGCCCCAATATGCTAAGTACGGTGTAGGGATTTGATGAATTCATGAACCTTGTGATCGATGATGCTGTCGAGGTACAATTAGCCACGAAGGATGCCCCAGAGAAGAGAAGGCAGCTCGGTACGATTCTAATTGGCGGTGTGAATTGGGAGATAGGCTAATGGAAGCTCAGGCCAAATCTTACTCAAGGGCGACAATGTTTCGTTGATCCAGTCTGTCGACTAGATGCAATGTGTGCTCGAATTGTTGTAACGCCAACCTACGAGAATACCTCCGCCAGATGTATACCTGCCAGAATGTGCATTATGCACGGGAACAGAATCCGATTCCCTCACATTATTCGCCATCAGCGGCCACAACTTGATCTACAGTCCAGTCGTGCTCGTCGACCGGAATAACGCCTTCCTGCATCAAAATTTGCTCGTGCAGAGCAATTCCTACTGCAAAAGATGGCTCAATAAATATCTTCATGACAAGAGACTTGCATGCTTACCAAGAGCTGGCATTGAGCGTTTGGCTGAGCCGGAATTGAGAGCATTCTGATACTTGAGAAGGTAGCGGTCGTAAAAGCCTCTACCATGACCCAGTCGGCGGTGAGACTGATCAAAGGCCACCGCTGGCATGAAGATAAGATCTAGAGTCGGACATACGCGTTGACCAGGCGGCAAATCATTCGATATGCCAATTCCACCAAGGGCATTCTTCCTTCTGTCGACAGAGTCTTTCGGAAGGGAAGGTATGCCCCAAGCATCTGGCTCCAGTGAATGAAAATCATCCTTGTCGCGCAACTGCAACATATCCATTACCTTTGATTTGGGGACTTCGTCTGCGTGAAGATACGGCACGAAGACCAATTTTCCTTGATCAAGCGCGTGCAGAACAATATCACGAGTTGATACCTCTCTGCCAGGCATCGACAAGAATATTGCTATCGAGTTTGCGTTTTTGTAAGCCGGCATTTCAAGCACATGTCTCGTAAGAAGCGCGGCTTGAGATCCGTCAGCCAACATCCTTTGGTGCGAGGCGTTACCTACATTGCCTTTCAATTTCCTTCGAGTCTAGTTTCTTCAGCTCCTCTGCAATGCGCTTTCTCAAGGCCGTCTTCTGTTCCTTCAAAGCCATCGTCGCGATTCTCCGTAGAGGGTCATTGTACCAACGAGACTTCACTGAGGAATGTCCCCAGAGCGATGCTTTTCGCATGTCATGACCTCGTGTACTTTGATTTCAGCAGCTTCTGAAGATACTCGTAATATGACAGTCGAAAAACTATTTTTGCAATTCGGCTGGGCACTCCGAGTCCGCGAGGCCGATCTTCAGGGACAGACCGGAGCGAATCAGAAGCACCCACCAGCCTCAAACAGCCCCGATGCGCCAAAGTTTGGCCTGTGGCCTGCCCAAAACCCCCCTGCACATGCGCCTCAGCCTCCGCGTCAACGTCTCGGACCCTCAAGGCCAGACAACCTCAGGGTGAGATTCACATTCTCTCTACCATTTATGACCAGCCCAGATTCAAACCTAAAGCACAACAACACCTGCAGCGCAACCCTACAAAGTTCTTCTTGTACCATATCTCTACGGAACACAAGCGACTGTTCCTCAGTCCCACCTGCATACCGTGTTTTTCCCGGGAGAAACATGCAACGATGATCAACTCGATTCTCAAAACTTTTACACTCTCCCTGGGCTTACTGAGCCTGGTGGAAGCGCAGGTCGATTCTCAGCTCGTGGGCACGTGGGCTACAAAATCCAAGAAGGTCGTGACCGGTCCGGTATGTTTCTGTTGACTGTTTGAATCCAAATGCAAGAGCGCGGTCTCGCTGATTGCGAATCATCTCCAGGGCTTCTACGACCCCGTCAACGATAAACTTATTGAGCCTGAACTCGCCGGCATTTCATACTCGTTCACCGCAGACGGCTACTATGAAGAGGCCTACTACAGAGCCATTGCTAATCGTACGTCTCCCTTGCACGGGCCCGCTACCACGCTCCTCTTCCTACTTCTCAATATGTCAAGAAAGCACACTACAGACCAGAGATATTCCGTAGGCGTGGAGACAGAGGCCGCGAGCAAAAAAGCCAGATTAAGGAACATAAGATCATAATTCTGACATATTCTCCTAGCCACAACACCGCAATGTCCATCCTCGATAATGCAATGGCAACACGGCACATACACGGTGGCCAGCAACGGGAGCATCGTCCTGATCCCGATTGGCGTTGACGGGCGCCAACTAACCTCCGCGCCCTGCTCCTACGACAACGCCATCTACGTCCGCTACGAACAATTCGAACTCTTCAAACAATACGAAATTATCACCGATCCCTTCCACAACGTCCCGCGCCTGAACCTCTTCCAGTTCGACGGCACCCCTATGCAGCCGATGTATCAGATCTACAACCCTCCGCAGATGTTGCCCACGCAAACGTTGAACCCCACAAGCACGGCACAGGCGACGGCCAAGGCGAAGGTTAAGAGAGACGGCGAGCAAGAAATCCTGGGATCCTTTGGTTCTGGGTTGAACAACGTCATCCAGGATCCCGCGAGCCAGTTTTACAACGCGGATCGCTGGTGGTGGGCGGGTGTGGGCCTCACGGCGCTGGGAACCGTCATGTACATGCTGCCGACGTCGGTGTAGATCGCCCCTTTCAAGTCGCGGTAGACGGGAATTGGTACGCCGAGACAAAGCAAAAGCTGGAGAGGAGAGGTTTGGGATCAATCATTGCTGCTGGGTCGTTAGCCGCCAGAATAAAGAGCCGTGAGATGCAGGAATTTTTGGTTTTGACACAAGACGATTCTTCTAGAACGAGAAAAAAGAGTGGCGTTTGCGAGGCGTTTGCGCTACAGAGCTACTATTAAGACGCATCCAATCCAGAGTGGCAAGACAAAGCATGAGCTCTCTTGCAGAACACTGAGGCGTTTCCTGCGAGGGGAATCAGCGGACCAGCTGGGACGAGGCTGGGGCCGTGCGCGGCGTTGGGAATTAAATACATATGGCGTCCTGGAAATCAATAAATTCAAAAATGGTTCAATTGAATGACTTGCAAGATCAATTCTGACCGTGCCTAGTGCGCTGCTCGGACAGACCGACCATTGGCTTTGGAGAGAGAGAAGCTCTTGATACGCTCAAAAGGTAAGTGTACCTACCTGCTAGGTATGTAGACAGCGTTTTAGGTGTAGGTACTTATTGAAGTATGTACTCGTTATTTGGTACTATTCGAGTTTGACAGTGAATACGTCCCAAGTCTCCGTCACTGAACAATTTTTCGTCATGTTGGAGTGACCAGCGCTCTTCCACGCCCGAACTCCCCTGCCAGATGCATGGCAGTATTTCCTAAACCATCCTAAGAATTGTGGTTTTGCCTCTCATAACTGTTCAATTCAACTTAATGCTAGGTTTCGATACCTCGTGCTTAGTGGGCGTGGACATATCGCGACCGTTCGTCTTTCTGTAACCCCCAAAACACACTTGGGGGATAATGGTTAGTATATAGTGATGTCCTCTTTTGAATCAAGCACAGTCCATGCAGCAGAATGACGGGAAAACCAAACATGATCGTTTGAACTCAAGACTGCACGGGCGCATTGTCGGGGACTTTGATGGGCTGATTTCGGCTGTCTACTTTCCTTAATCTGAGCGAGTCGATGTCGACACCCTTTAGCGTTCGAACCTGTGGTGGGTTTTACCCATGCTCGTCAGTATTGAAATTGGTTTTTTCCCTTCTCTCGCTCTCTTTCTTGCTGGCCCTCCTCAGTCCTTCCATCGTCATACCAAACTCAAAGTTTCTCACACCGACAATTCTCGAAAGAAGCGGTCGAGGTTGACTTACGTTCATAGCCCGATTGTCGGCGAAAAAATTGGGATCAGTGCTCTTCGCACACATGCTGGTTCCACAGGTGGAACAGAATGAATGGGCGATCCTCTCCGGTCCGAAGGTGTACGTCGTCATGGTGTCAAAGCCGCTGGACCATGTGATGTTGGACTCCAGCGGATAAACCATGAGATATCCATTGGTAGTGCAAATTGAGCCTGAATTCGCACATCGTATGTCAGCGAAGGGATATTTATATAGAGTGCGACAAAGTGAGGCAATGGGCGGGCTGAAGGGGTGTGTTCGAAATCTCACAATTACAGTTGGTCACGAGACCGCTCTCGACTGGTGGAGAGAGAGTCATGGTGAACCTGGTTTGAGAGCTTGTTAGTGCAATGCCCGACTCAGTATGCCATTTTCAATTGCCGGTGCGTACTTGACTTTGCCACAATGGCAGGCTCCATCGTAGGTCTTGGACTTCGGCTTCGCGGTTGGGCTGATAGGGCTTGAGAGTCCGGACATTGTTGTATTCTAGCGGTGTTCTAGTCGGTCGGTCAGTTTCTAACTTTGACTGTTATTTTTTTCAGCTTTTGAGCCTAGCCACACCATACGCCTTACGAGGAGGTGGGTTTTGTAGGTGATGAATCGACTAGGCCTATATAATACCACTCACCACTGTTAGTATGGGGTAGCTCCTGTATGTGCTGCTGTCGGTCGCCGGCGTTATGTCAATCAGCAAGTCGGGTGACGGACAAAATTTAGTCCGTTGTCTTTTCTCAAGGCAGGAAGCACCAGTCAAGGGAGGAGAAATCTGTTGAGGGATCGATCCAAGGCTGGATTCCTGATTGTGATTGTGAACAGCCCATAGGCAACCATTTGCAGATGAAGTTGTGAGAGACCCCAAGCTGGCTGCATTAGCGCCGTTTCGTTGTCCGTGTCATTGATTGGGCGACAATCGTGGAGAGGAAAAGAGGGGAACGCTGGCACTGCAGTGGCAGAAAGTGGCACGACTGGCACGACTGGCACGTCTCTACCGCTACCTTGGCTCCCCGGCCTTGCATGCCACTTACATGCCCCCAAGGCCTAGAGAGCCCGGCGTCGTCGGTCTCGCTGCCTGGTCCTTTCGTCTGATCCACGTTGCGGCTTGCATAGTTTCTGTGTCCGTCGCAACATGACGCACCGGTGTCGCTTACCAGGACCCCGAAAACTGCAGTCGACTGGATCTGCAACAACCAATCCCAAACACTGCCTCAATGCCCTGACTCGAAAAAGAAAATCCTCGGATGTTGGAGGTCATCTACGGATGCCCAAAGCTCGCAGGTTCGTGGGAAAGACCACCGAGTACCGCATGAAGTCAGAGCAAAACTCAAAAATGACAAGGTCACCGTGAGAGCGGCGCCGGTGTGCCAGGCCACGCAAGGCCTGAAGATAAGATATATCCCGTGTGCCGTGATGGTGCTGGCGAATGGGTGATTGATGACACATATTTGCCGTGGGTAAGCGGACCGCAGGGGGAGCGCAAGGGAGCTTAGAGGACGTTATAGAAGATTATTCCACTGTGTTCTCGGATCACGCCGACCAGTGAAGGTTACACCAGATCGTTGAACATGGGTGGACTGTGGACTGTTGTCATGGGGGTGTCAGGTGGTTGGCTGAGGCCCCAGGGGGACTGCCAGGACTTGGACGAGAATCGTAGGTGGATGTGGTGGAAGAACAATGGACATAGGATGACGAACCTGGAACTTTTATCGAAAAAGCCATGCTAGTAGCCGGGAACTCTCTGTTGCTAAATAAGACACCGCGCTGGACGGCACGAGGATTCCCTGCACATAACATTTTACGTTAAGGAATGGGCAAAGGTGTGAGACGGGGCTGCTGTGACAGGCTGGACGTGCTTGTGAGAAGAGCTGCAACCCCGCGAAATTAATTAGTGACTGGGGAGATTCCTGTAATCCTCGTCTCGAGTACTCTGCTAGCCAGCAGCGAACTAGGTGCTAGGCGGCCTAAACAGTAAAGACATTGGAGAGAATCAGGCTGATATTGCGCCTGGGCTGTCGCCTACCGTGCTTGGGCTCACCAAAACCCCAGTCACCTGCCACGCCTGCTCATTAAGCGGTACTCTTCAGGCTTGTGGCCCGTACCAGGTCCCGCCAGCCTCTACCCGTTCCGAGTTCGTGCAGTGAATTGGTTCTGGCGCTGCCTGGTCGCTGCACACAATTTCCCCTCTTTTTTCTCTTCTCACTTTTCGCTGACTGACGATCAAATCAACCTCCATCAAACGACTCATCGTACTTTCTTCCTCTCCACGCACCACGCACCGTCTCGTCCACGCATCCCGCGTCTGCTGCACCACCCCAATCTCATCCCCCCGTTTCTCGTCTCTCGTCGCTCTCACTGGCCTGTGCTCTCCGCGCCGAGTACCCTGCAATACGAGAAGACCTGCCACCGCCTGATCCCAATCTAGCCTGCATTACTCCGCCATGCCACCGACGGTCCGAGAAGCAGAGACAAGCATAACTGCAACCTAGACCCCAACAATTCGTCCACCCCGGTACAGCCTCCTACAGAAGCAACGAAGATCCCGTCCAACTAGAAAGACCCTCGTGCTCCCCCAGATTCTCGTCTGCCCGCCCGCAACCCATTCGACTAGGCCTTATTTCCCGCCTTTGCATCCCTCTTTCGCCACAGGCCATGAGGAGCAGCAGAAGCAATAAACCCTCCGCTCACCTTACTCGAGCGATACGCCCCGAGGTCACCTGAACGACTTCATTCTGCGCGACCGGTACCTGCATCCAGGGAGACGCCGCTCGTTGCAATTTTTCAATCGCACTCTCTCTTCCACTCTTTCTCCCACCTCCCACCTCCCACGACGCGATCAGTCATCCTCCGCCGCGCAAGCTCCCTCTTTGCCATATCCCCCCATACTCGGACTCGGTCCGCGCGCGGAACCTAAGCAAAAGTAGGAACAATTACTTGCATCCAACCTCGAGCATACATTCACACTCAAGCTTCCGCACACTTGTCACGGCACCGACTGCTAGCGTAGTGCCCCCGCGCCTCTATCCTAGTTCAGCGTCAACTACGAATTCAAACTCATACTGTGTGGACGGTCAGCTGTTGATCATGGTGAGAAACAGGTGATTTAGCCTCACTCTTTGCCTGGACTGGTTTCAGGCTTTTATACCCAAGGACAACTACAGTGTCAGACGCTATGGCGGAAAGTGATTCCCATGACAAGACGGACCCGGACACTCTCACCCAGCATGGCTCATCAGCTGATGACAAACTTGAAAACGGCCAAGGACAGGCCAACTATGTCGGTGGGCTGCCGCCGAAGAAGAGAAGAAGAGTAGTGAAGCCAAATCCCGACAAGAAGTTCGAATGCAAGCATGAGGGATGCGGCAAGAGCTACTCGCGGGCTGAGCATCTCTACAGGCATCAACTGAACCGTAAGTTGTTTTTTCAATTTGAACGCACGAATATTCTAATCTAGTTCGAAGATACCCCTAAGACTATCTATCGATGCGACTATCCCGATTGTACCAGGTATTTCGTGCGACAGGACCTCTGTATCCGCCATCGCGAACGTCATACAACACACGGCTCTCAGCTTGCCAAACGAGACGCATTCGCACAGTCGACATCTAATGAACAGTCTGGGCCTCCAATGCAGTCCCAGCCCCAAATTGGTCAAGGCCAGTCTTATCCCATGTCCGCTCCGACCGGCCCCGTGCGTCAAGAGGGGCAACCACTTGCTCCCCCGCCGCATCCTAACGAATCAAACCACTACGGACATCAATCGCACATGATCGGAAACAATGTTCCGCCCTCGCCAGCAACAACTGAGCATCGCTACCACCCACCCACGCCACAGTCTGTCGTTCCACGACAGGAGCCTCCTCTGCACCGCACGAACAGCATGGGCAGCAATCCCATGAGCCCACCTCAGAAACATGAGCAAACGACCTGGACTTCAACAGTCCGCAGGCAAAGTTTCAATAATGCAGAACTGCATCGGGACCATTCAACTTACTCCATGATGCAGTCAAACGACAGGTCTTCGGGCCAAAACGTCCCACCATCTCCTGTTCGGCAGTACTCCGCATCATCTGGTCCTGCCGTCCAGCCTACGAGGACTCATTCAGATCATGCGGTCGAAAGGAATGGCATGAATGGCTACATGCAGCCCATGGATATGGTCTCAACGACCACTTACTCAACATCTGGTTATCCCTCTGCGGGTGTTTCTAGGACCGCAGATGCAGCCTTCGCTGCTGCAGTGTCGCATGGGCTCACCAGGAGTGATGCCTACCCGTACACAATGGTAAATACAAGCATGGCTAATGTTGATATGAGCACGGGTTTTGGCTTCCCCATTTTTGGTGGCGAGGAAGTTCCATATACCCAAACTCCGTTTGCCGTCGCTGATGACTTTACACAGTGGCTCTTCAACGATACAAATTCTGGCTCCAACGATTTCTCACCCCCAAATTACATTCCAGGCTACAGCGGTCACGATCCGAGCCAGACAGCTCAAGGCCCATATTTCGACCAAAGCCCTTCCTCATCCGGTAACAACAACTACTCCAACAACGGTTTGCAGCATCCTATGAGTGTCACAAGCATACTTGATTCGACTGTGACAAGCCAGTACATCATGTCCGAGTCCAAACGCCATGAGCTCTTAGACCTGATGCAAACCCTGTTTTTGGAACGCCCACATGACGCTGTCAAGAAACGGAAAGACTCAGTATTTGAAGGTGACCTTGACAATGATGGACATATCCTGAGTTTGAGAATGATGCATACTTACATCGGTTCATATTGGTATCATCAGCATGCACAGTTGCCAATTTTGCACAAGCCCACATTTTCTGCGGACCGAACTCCTAATTTGTTGCTGCTTATGGTCATCGCGATAGGAGCTGCGACTTTAGACAAAGCCTACGGCACAGCTCTGACGGACTCGGCAGCCGAATTTGCCAATTTCGTTGTCTGGCATCTTCGATGGGAGATCGTCCGAGATGTGGACTTCAGACCTCCAGCCAAGCTGTGGGTTTTCCAAACACTGCTGCTGATTGAAGTCTACGAAAAGATGTACGCCACTCGTGCGCTGCATGAAAGAGCCCATATTCACCATGACTCTACTTTGACCCTCATGCGTCGTGGGAGTTCTCTCTTGGGGCGATCTGCGTCAGACTCACCACCGAGTCTTCGTGGCGAGCAGGACAACGGAAGAGTATCGGTACCATTTTCCGGGTCGGAGACCTCCAAGTCGGAAGAATCGTGGCATCGATGGATCACTACCGAGGCTACCCGTCGTGCTGCTTTCGGAGCGTTTGTACTTGATTCTATCCACGCGACCATGTTTGGTCATGCTGCAAAAATGGTTGCGCACGAAATGCGGTTGCCTTTGCCCTGCGACGAAGGTCTGTGGTCGGCCGTCTCTCCATCGGAAGCTGCCCGGGTTCAGTCTTCGCTCCAAACAAATGGTATCAAGCCAATCATGTTTCTCGAGGGGCTCAAACGGACCTTGAATGGCCAGCGCGTGCGCACAAACTCTTTTGGACGCACCATCATAATGGCTGGTCTCTTGTCGGTTTCGTGGCACATGACACAGAGAGATCTACAAATTTCGTCACTCGGACCGCGCACCGCCAATTCTTTTGGAGGACCAGACAAGTGGAAAGGTGTTCTGCTGCGTGCATTTGACAACTGGAAACGCGATTTTGACGAGGCTCTTGCAGAAGCGACTCCTGCTCCATCCTCACCACTCCGAGCTCCTGTTGTGCCTCCGCATCCTATCTTACGCCCAGTTGATGATGAGAACATCTTTGAGTCACGGACTGTCTTGCATCACCTCGCGCATATCGCAGCTCATGTTGATGTGGTAGATTGCCAAGTCTTTGCCGGCGCGAATCGATTGCTTGGACGATCAATAACCCCCAAGGATTACAGCGTGGTCCGTGAAAAGATAGAGCGATGGGCAACCAAGGCCTCGGCAAGAGATGCCGCCTTCTATGCACTGAAATTCATCGTCCAAGTTCTCATCCCTCCAGAAGGAGACGGTCTAGATGGCATAAGTGGTCGTCTTTACGGTCACGCAAGCCCCATTCTCCCCCAAGCCTTCGAGCACAACCAATACATTGCTCGCGATGACTTCTTACTCAACCGACCTTGGGTGCTTTACATATCAGCACTTGTTGTTTGGTGTTATGGATTCGCACTTGAGGGACCCATCAAACCCGCTCCGACAGAGCACGAATTTGCTACTTGGGAGAAGAAGGAGCAAGATATGCGATCGTATTTAGAACGAGTCGCTGGCGTACGGGCGCCTGACGACCTTGAGAATGTAAAGGGCAAGAACCGATGCTTGGGTCTATTGATGATTCTCAAAGAGTCCTTCGAAAGCACCCGATGGGAACTCACACATGAAGCCGCCGGGTTGCTAGGAAATGCTTGTTCTAAATTACTGGGCATCGACGAAGATCAGATCGTTGGCCCTGGCAGCCTATCCAGGGACGATCCCAACTATGTTCCGAACGGTTACTATTACAGCAACGGCAGTGGCCACTCTCATACACGTTCTGGCTTAAATCGTGATTCCGGTCGGGATCATATTACAGTCGCCAATGCTGCAAAGATATGAATAGGCATTTACGACAATCGCAATCATACACTCCGTGTCATATTCTGCCTACCAATCAACAATATGACTACGAGATCCCCAGATCAGTCACGGATTCAAGCTGTTTATGTGACCACGGGCTTGATGATTTTACTTCTACTTTAACCTGTTCAATTTGACTTTTATTTTGCGAGTGTTTATACTGGGCGGCTATCTGATACCCCATCTGTTGTGACTTTTGTCACGTCATGTTCATAGTACGGTCCACGGGATATTCTTACCGAATTGCCAAAAGTCATTGCTGCATATTTATCACAACAAATCACCAGAACATACGGGTCGTATAGTCTACGGCATGGAACGACGAGAATTTTATGATTTCATGCATGGGTTGGAGGATGGGGCTAATGGTTTTATGGACTTGAGGGCATCCGTTCTCCGGCATCATCTGGAGCGGCGAAGATGGAACTGCTGTTCGCCGTTTCCATGTTCACGAGAGATCAGAGACAGACCCCGCAGCAATCTTCAATTCTGGTCCATCTGCTTTCTCCAGCTGGATACGTGCATTTGATGCTGCATGGGCAGGGCGAATCATTCTTTTGCAAGTCGGGTCCACGTTACAACCCGGTGCGCGTTCTGCGATCTATTCATCGCTCATATGGAACAATACCCCCATGGTGGCTTGACTGTCTTTACCAATATCATCGCGTATTTGCGAATATTACATTTCCTCGCACTCGGAATCCTGGCCTACGAAACTCAGCTTGGTCTCCAATTTTTCTTCGTTTGGGCGCCTTCTCACGTTTTGCAGGGTCTTGCTGAAACACTAGATATCAAATCAGCGGTGTGCAACTTACAGAAGAGATTATTTGCATCCGAGATGCTGGGGAGTTTGGCCATCTGAGGTTGTCACTTTTTGGCTTCTCAGTTTCGCGTTATGTGAATTCTCTTCCGAACTGCAAGGCTACTCTTATCACCTCTTCTACTTGTCCAATATCACAATACGATCCTGTACATTGATGGCTGGGGAATTGGTCGAGGTGTAAGTGAGCTGGTGGATTTGAGGCGCTGGACTTATGAACGGTGGACAAAAAAAGTATCCTAGGTAATTCTTAGGCTGGAAACCGGACGTAGGATTGAGAAATAGGAGGGCTATGACCAAATTTCGACTTCCTTGCCTCCCACACTAGGTTCCCTTGGGCTCGAGACTGACTTGATGACAGGTTCAGTTCCTCCTTTGGTTCCTGTCTGATCCTTTGAATGCTTTCCGCTCGAGATACTAATCACATAGGGCGATCTATGGCCATGTTATACAAAATTGGGTAAAGATCCTCAAGACACATATTGTCGCCTCGGCAAAGATTACTGACAGGATCGTTCCTTTCTTGGCTGGACAACGCGCTGAATCCCCATTGAGCCTTGCCGACCGTCGATCCTGCTCATCAGCATCACGAGACTTTTTGAGCGTACAGCTCACCACGGTATATACCAGGGTACCTTGCCCTGGACGAGATGAGAAGGCTGACTAACCAGCTACAACCTGACATAATTCTTGGTACGTATGACTTTGGAAAGTGAACAGTGACCTATGGTCCACTGCTATGTTTAGGCCATGCGGGTGAGAGAAGGCGCAAGCCTGAGAGGCATCAAAAGTCCCGACTCCACAGCCTTGTGCACATTTGGAAAGTTTTCCTTGCTTGTGTTTTGACCCGAAGGTGACAGGTCGCGGTATTGCTTGTGGATCTTGGGTGTGTTTGTAGTCCCTGGTCAGTGCTGAAATTCCTAGTAGACTCCGTTGGCTTCTGTAAGCAACCCATATCTTGTGACCGTTCAATTTTTTCGCGTTAAAGCTGCCATATCTCTTCGTTCGGAGGACCGGAGAATTTGGTGGATTTGTGCTCTCAACGCAACCAATTTGACACAAGACCTGCTCAATTCATTCAACCGGAGCAAATGCACTGTAACATGAGCAGAAACTCCCGGATTCAAAGTTCAAGTGATAAACTTCCCGCTCCGTATCCTTTGCTGAATGCCAGGCAGAAACTCTGATCACCGATGGCTGTATCCCCCTCGCAACATCCCCCGGTAGGAGGATTCAGATCAACAGGCTCGGATTCAGAGGCACGCAGACTCAGCTACAAGTGGCTCTTGCCCTTACTTTTGAAAAGGAAATACCTGGATCTTCATCGCACATCCATTTGCTGTCGTCAGCTGACTGCTTCGGGCTTGTGACAGCATCGCTTTCGGGACTCTGCCCGCGGGCGCTATACCTCGAACTCATTCTGATGCAGCAATAGTCGCAGGAGAGGGTTCATTCATTCCAAGAAACCCTATAAAGCCGGCCACCGTCCAAGTTCAATGACCTGACCTACTCACGTTCATCACCAATCCAGAACACTGTGCAATCCAACATCTTTCTCACCTAAAGATTTAAAACAGTACAGGTCAAGTTGACCAGAAAGTTCTTATCAATATGAATCTCAAAGCAGCTTTCCTTGTCGGGGTCCTTCAGATCATGGTCGCTGGAGTGGCAGTTGCGGACTGTGGCGACATTTTTGGAAACAACCTCAACGACTGTCTTGCGAACTGTCCTGGAGAGTGTGACAACATTGGGGGAACCGCTGTTCTGGTAAGTGGCGCAGCTCTAGACTTACATCCCAATCGACTGACGAAGCCAAAACAGCTCTTCAAATGTGTGAGTTGTGTTACGTTCTGGCTGTTGATCCAGCTAACGAAGGCGCAAGTTCTGCTAGGCACGATGCCATTCGAGCGGCATAGCAGGCCCCTCTGTCAGTGTACAATCCTGTGGTTATCATGGCTAGAGATCAATTCATTGCATGACATGTTTAATTCGGGAATGATGAGGAAGAACATGACCATCAATAACTCTAGAGTAGAAATGACTCCCGGCTAAGAATGGCCAGGGGTGTAACAAGGCATTCGAAAATGACATATGGAGCTCATTGTAAAATTGGACAGCGCTGTCCTGTTCAGATCGTTCGTATTGGGCCGATTCTCATGTTGATTTACGCCCTTCTTAATGCTCTGTGTTGATTTAGGTGGAGTGAAAAGCGTGGGACTTTTTATATGATGACCCAACAGAGGTAGATTGCAGGATACGGCTTCTTGCGGCTCCGTATGTTTACTTCGGTGGATCTCGGAGCAGTGACGCGCAGTAGTGAACCTCTTTACGCGGTCGGATGGCATAACTCCAAGTCACCAAGATATCCCACTGAGCCACCCACACACCCCATCTTTGAACCTCCCACACTACCACCTACCCTTCCTTGCATCTTGCGTCTTGCATCTCGCATGCTCGCATCTGCAGACTACAATGCCCCCCTCATCAGCGATCCACCAATCCCTATCGACGCTGCTCCCAACCCACGCGCAAAAGCTCCCCGCGGCCCTCGTGCAGCTCGCTGAATCCCTGCTCGCACGATCACGCCAACGCGCCCCGCGCCTCAAGCCCGAGGAAGAGATCGCCCGTGCCTTTGCATGCTCCGAGATCGCCTGTACGCGGCTGCGCGTCAAATGCCGTCTCCCAGCGCCCAAGAGCGGTGTTGCGCCTTGCAAGCCCGCTGTGTACAAGCGCCTCGTGGGATTCTTGGAACAGACGCTCAAGGATGAAGAGGTGTCAAGTGCGCCAGGGACGCCGGCAAGTGCTGCTGGTAAGAAGAGGACGGCGGACGGGTCCATTAAGAAGAGCAGGGAAAGCAGTATAGCCGCGAGCAGAGGAAAAGCTGATGGGGACGATGAAGACGTGGAGAACACACCCTCCAAGTCCTCGAGAGGTCGCCGGCACGAGTTCACAGGAAAGGTGAAAGCTACCCCTTCACGGAGAGGTGCAGACAAAGCAGAAGACACTAAAGGCGACGGCAATGCCCCGGGCTTCACCATGCCCACAATCCGACGACTCTGCAAGACCTTCTCAACACAGCTCCTCGCGCCGCACGTCTATACGGGCGTCTGCGTGGTGCTGAAACTCGACGATCTCTGGCCACCTCCAGCCGACAATGACGCAACCGTGGAAGAAGAGGAATCCATCACGAAAGAGAAAACCACGGGCCTCATCATCGCGCTGTACCTCATGACGCTGACACGCATGCAGCGCGCCTCGAAGATGACAACCGCAGTCTACAAGTCCACGTGTGCCAGGGCCGTGGACGTGCTGGGCTACAACAGCAAGGGCGTCAAGGGCGTGGAAGAGTGGATCCGGCGCATTAATCGCCAGGGTTATGCCGTGGGTCAGGACTGGTGGGCCAGCGTGCCAGAGAAGGTGTTTGACTTTGATCCCGAGGCGAGCGATGCTGCTGAGGATGATGACGACGATGACGAGGACACCCGGATGGATATTGAGGGTGACGAAGACGTAAGCGTTGATGATGATGCGACGGAGGATGAAGCCGACGTGATCCTTTCGCGACGAAGCCGGCGACGGCGCGCTGAAGAAGACGAAGACGGAGACGGAGAAGAGGACCCCGAAGACGTGCTCCTTCCCGGTCTGCACACCATGATGCAGCCCAGTGTGGACTATCTCGCCGACGAGCGCACGCGAGCCTTCGAGGCGTGGAAAACGAAGTTCTTGCGCCAGTTGGATCGCGCGCATAAGAAAACCCCGGCTTCTTCTCCGGCGTCTGTCAAAGCTGCAAGAGGTGCCAGAGCTAAAGCCAGTACAGTCACTTCAGCCGCGTAGATGAGATTCAGTAGCGGTAGCATTAGTATTGGAATCAATACTCATGCCCAGCTATAAGCCTAGGATATGATGGAGTGAGGGAGTCCGAGACACCAATATCACAGGGAATTTAGTCGAGTGTCTTCCTTGACCGGTGGGGGTATCAAAGCGATTCTTCTGCTGCTGCTAGATGGCCCTGCGGCACCTGGCTAGTAAACTACCTACTTGTGAAGGTACATATCTAGGTCCGTAATCGTACACAAAGCAATGTCAATGCACGTCTTGTCCGGTCGAGGTATGCAGACAGGAGGCATACTACAGGATATGGCAAAGCTCGCGGCTTGTTTGTCTCATGTCCCACTTTCCCTGTCCTGTTGCAGCTCTGACTTCACTTTCGCCTGCTTTTCTGCATTTCATACTCTTACACGAAGACACGGTGACTTGAAGGTCTGCTCCAGCATTGGCATGATCAACTCGTTTGCGATGATGATCGCCAGGAATTGTTCGAGGAGAGGAAGTTGGTCAAAATCACCAACCGCCGCGTCCTCGTCCACGGCCTCGGCCACGACCATGACCTCTTCCGCGACCTCCTCCTCCACCGCGCCCGCCGCCGCCGCCGCCAACTCTCCATCCTCCACCGCCACGACCCTGATTTCTCGGCCTATCGCGATGCGTTCTGAAGTCTTCGCTCTCAGGCTTGGGACCCTGCGACATTCTGAAATCTCTCTCCTCCTCAGACATGTCGAAGAGGTTGGGGATGCCGATCAAGTCGCAGTAGGCGCTGGTCTGGGGATTCGTGTACTCGGTGGGCATTTCGTCCGATGCGACCTTTAGACTCGGATCGTAGGTTGGTGCTGTGATGGTGAAGTTTTCAGGGATCTCGAGGCGTCCGGGTTTCTCGACATGCTCATGAATCCAGGCCATTTCTGCGTCGATCCGAGAGCGGTAGTGTGTTTCGCCAAGGTGAGTGGGAACGTTGTCGTCGGGAGAGCCGCCGAGTTGTAGGTCAGAGGCGAAGACGCGCTGGATGGCGAGCCATTCTGGGTCGTAGGTAAGCTTGAACGGACCTGCGGGAGTGGCTTCGTCGGTGGGAGGAGAAGTGATGGACTCGACATCAAGCAGCTGGAGGAATTCTTGTCCCCGTTCAGCTTTTCCTAATGCTAGGAAATGGGTCGTCTTATTAGGGATTTCCTTCTTAGGGAATGGGAGAGGTGGTGAGACTTCTATAGGGGCCTTCGATGTAAAGTTGCTGGAAAGAGCGGCAAGTTGGGCACGCATTTCTTCAGATACTTCGTTTCCTGTACCCTTGTTGTCGAGATCAGGTTGGATCTGGGTTCTTGAAGCCTTGGCGGACTCGTCTTGAATGCCATTACTGGCGCTCCCTTTCGTAGAGGATAATGAATGAGCTTCATGAGCGATGTTTTGCACAGGTGCAGAAGATTTGGCATGCTTGTCAACTTCCACACCGCCGTCTTGACTCTCCTCCGTCACACCGTCAGAGACCAGTTCCTTATTTTCGGTACTACCATTTTTTCTTTCCCGAGACGCATCATTTTCCTGGAGGGGCTTTGCCTGAAGTGTTGCAATACCTTCGCTGGCTGCCGCCGATCCATCCTCATCGTCACTCGTGTCAATGTCAATCGCATCTGGGTTGGCGAAAGGCAGGCTTGGGAATGCTCCGTCTAACTGATCGGCTGCAGGACTCGGCATTTGGTGATGAGTCTGACCGCCAGCCGATGCTTGTGGCTCGTCTTCAAGGCGCTGCCTCTTAAACGGCCTCGAATAGGAATCGCCATCGGTGTTCGGAATAGTCTCGGATTTCTTGAATGCGTCAACTTGCGTCTGAGTGGTGGAAACGATATGACGTTCAAGGCTTTCTCCTATAGCGACCTGCTTGAATGTCTCATTGAATGTGTATTTCGGACCTGAACGTTGGCCTAGGCGCTCCTCTTCCAGTCGCCTGTCTTCTCTTTCTTTCATGACCTTGTCTCTTTCTTCGGCATCTTCTTGTTTGGCTATTTCGTGAAAACTCTGCCAGGCCGACACTTGACGCTGGATGTCCGCTGTAGGAGCGACGGGGATCTGTTGAGTAAAGTCGCTTTCCGTAGGAGATGCTTCGGGAATTTTTTCGACAACAGGACTTGATTTCCTGATGACTGGCGTGGGTATCGGATCATCGGTGTGCGTGACGATTGCAGGGAATTTGGTATGAAGATGCGCTGAGAACCAGTAAGCAGGTCTGAGTCGATCAAGACATTGTCTTGCAGCTACGCTTCCTAATTTGCCATTGTAAGAGTCAGTCGCGAAGTCTGGCTTTTTGTCAAACAGCCAGTTGAAGTTTCCATGATACTCGATCCCCTGCGGCCAATCGTGTGACAGACCAATATCGACCTGCGATCGCAAACATAATAATTTTCTGACATCCAGCTCTCGAACATGAAAGATAGTGGTGATCTCTTGTTTGTTGTAGGGAAGACGCTCAAAATGAGGCTTTCGATAATCGTATCCTTTCCAAATTCCCGTCAAGCCTGCGATTCTGAGAGGTCCGAATTGGATGACGTTGGCTGCTCCGAGGTAGTAGATATTTGGTGCGACCCATCCGCCATAGTAGAGCTCGAAGAGATGATTGCTTGCTTCATGATTCCCACCAATGAAGATTGTGAGGTAAGGGGCCTTTCTCGAACCGCTGTAGTATTGATGAAAATCGGCCATTTGTCGATATTTAGCGGGCATGGCGGTGACATTGAGGTCATATTGGTTTCTCACAGCCTAGACGATGTGAGTCTTTGAAAGAGACGGAAGATCGAGAGTCGTTACTTGAAAATCACCCCCAATTATCAACAAGTCAACACCATCCCAGCCTTTCACTTGACAAGCATGTTCGACAGAAGCATAAATGGCGTGTAGAGTACCATGGCCCTAAGTCAAGAATGAGCAGAACTTCTTGGTCTTCGGAAATCATAGGAACTCACACAGCCTTCAACGGCGATGCGGACGCCACTTTTCTCTTGCACCTCAACCTGCGCCATTCTTCCTTTCAGTATCTGTGTATCAGACCATGGGTTAGAAGCAGAATTTTTCAGGCCGCGATCTGAAGATAGCCTGGGTGTTCGGCGAGATGAGGTGGAATGGCTGAACAGCCGAGCAAAAGACGCGGTAAGGGAAAATGTCGATCGAGGAGCGGGAAGCCTGCGCAAAGCCGAGTCCACGCTCTTCACTTGCAATTTCGATACTCTTGACCGTAAATATGCCTTATGGAAGAATACCTGTGGCATTTATTGAAGTTTTAAGACATTTCAAAAGGTCTTCAAATGAGAGATCTAGGAAGTCCAACTCTGAGGTGCAAACAGAACTCGGGAGGAGCATACGATCCATGACGCTTTCCTTGGCAGCATTTGAAGTTTCTTTTCAATTCACTTTCATCTCACTTTGTATCTCTGCTCTTCCTTCACTCCAAGTCTTGCTTAGGTATAGGATAGATCCATCCCATCTTCTCTAAGACCTGCGCCTGAAAAGGCCTGTCCTCCCTCCACAGAGCTAATACCTCGGCAGCAAACCCTCTGGTTGGGAGGCCCCCTTTATTCAAGAACATGGCAAAGTATATTTTTTTAGCCTTTTGTAAGCACTATCAGTATCGAGTCAAGATTATCTAGGTCCAGCTCTCGCCCACTACCAATATCGCACGCTCTTAGCCAGAGATATCACCAGCTAAATTTTTCTTTTACTAGCTCTTCTGAGAGCTTCCACAACTTCTCGGCTTCCGGTCTGGACTTCGCGCGAGGGTTAGCATCCTGGGAAATCTGGCAGTTCTTCAAGTACGCTCCATAACCCTCTTTGCCATCTTTCGTCTCGCTCACTCCCAGCTTCGGATCTACCGCAGCAACAAGGCTTGTCGAGGCTCCAGCACCGAGGGTCTTGTACTTGAATTCTCCTTTCTTCTCCCTCGCCTTGATTGCATCCATGGCTTCTTTGGAATTGTGTCTTGCCAGCTCCGTGTCGATGACTCCGGGGTGGTTTGCAACGCTAAGTATGCCGTATTTCTCATACAGCCTGTCGGTGAACGCGATACCCAACAAGACATTCGCTGCTTTGCTTTGGATGTACGCCTCAAGTGAGATATACGACATGTTTGCACCGTCGGTGATGCCCCACATATTGAGAACTCTCTCGTTCGGGCGTTCTTCTTCAGGCAACTCGGTCGACTTCTTATCAAAATTGATGTCACTCCAACGCACTCCGCCTGCTTCTGCAGCCCCAGAGCTGACATTCACAATGCGTGTTGTTCCTTTTGGATTGGTTTTTGCTGCCTCGATGAGTTTTGGCATGATGAGGTTAGTGAACAGGAAGTGACCAATGTGATTGGTGGCAAATGTGAGTTCGATTCCATCTTCGGTCAAAGTACGTTCAGGGATCGAGGCAACACCGGCGCTATTCACCACAATATCAACAGTCGGAACATCTTTCCAGGATAGCACTTCCTGGGCTGCTGAACGAACGCCCTTCTGGCTGCTGAGGTCCAGAATGAGCACGCGGCAGTCCACATCTGGGTAGTCTTTCTTAATCTCGACCATACATTCGTCCAACTTCGATTTGTTACGGCCGGCAATGATCAAGTGTGCTGGGGCCTGGGAAGCAAATGCCTGTGCTGTGGTAAACCCAATACCTTTGAGATTCACTCCCGTGACAATGATGGTCTTTCCTCCAATGGCCTCAGAAAACGCCTTTGCGACCTCTAGTGCCTCGGTGTCATCATTGAACTCTGGGTGAGTGGTTGCTGTCATCTTGCCTGATTTCGTAGTGGGTTATCGCAGTGAGCTGAAAAGTGCTTTTTTACATGGGTTGGATTTGATCAATTTGAAGGTATTTATACCATTCATCTCTTCAAAAGCTGTCTTGATTTCAATGACGGCACAAGATGACAGCACAAGACTCTTAAATCCGGGGGCATTCGCGCAAAGTTCTCGCTCGCCGAGTTTCTCCTCTTTCGGCCAAGGCGATTCGCTGCCGTCCGCTCACTTCTGTCAGTACAAATCCTTGTAGTGGAACAAGATTCGCCTTAGTGACACCAAGGAGATCACTGAAATCACTGTGACTGTTTCTCCAGAGTGGTGTCGATGCAAAGGGGCTCCATTTTCTCTGCTAAGCTTGTTTTGATTGTATTCCACATCTGGTCAAGCCGCCTTTGTGAGGTTTGAGTGTCACATGGTATGGCTGGAGTTAATCGGGTTTAGAAATATTGAGTTGCAGCCTTGCAGGACATCTACTTAGTAGGTGCGGGAGGTCGACGAGGCTTGAGGCTTTCCGGAGCTTGCTTCGAGTATATCTGAAGAGACTGAAAAGGCCGATATCTCTTTGGAAAGGGCAATGTATTCGACTGACGCTGCGCACCTGAACCATTCATACATGTACTTTCTCTCCCAGAACAACTGACGCTCCTTGTTCTTTGAGGTCAGCAGAAGTTGACTTGGCACAATATTCCACCTTTGATCAAGCACGTCTTTCTTCGCGACATTTCTTACCAACCTCTCTGTAACATGATCGAAGACTGCATCTCCCCAGCTTGATTTCGCAGCCTCTCAGGTTCTCGAGAGACGAGGAGGCGACAAGGGAAACGAGCAGGATGGTGTTGCTGTGCCCATGATCCCGGATAGAATGATTCATGACCTCCGGCAGCGTACGAACAATATTTGTTCGCGCTTACACGGACAGCCATCGATGCAAGTTCTCGCATATTTAACTTTCACGGGAGGCCTGCAGGACTGACGAACCCTTGCTGGAGAATCTGACAACAAGCAGAATCCATGCGGGCTTGTTGTACCAGGAAGCGCACCCGGCAATCATCGAATTCATCTCTCCCCTATTGACAATGGCATGAATCACGCCATCGTAAGAAGACAGGTCAAAGTTTCATCTCAAATCCTGTGATGGGGCAGAGAATACGACCTCATAACCAACGATAATAGCTGATCAGGGAAGCTCACTACTGGATCAGGAGATCTTCACGGGGCGTATATATATCCCGAAGAAGCTTGCTGAGGGGCACTCCAGAGCAGTGTTTTTTGGTTACTCTATCATACGGCAGAGCGGCGATTTGCCGGAGAGGCTGAAGCAAATGCCAGATTGGGCAAGAACCACCCTTCCCCCCCCATATTTTGTTTTGCTAGATCAAATACCCGGTTAGGTGCGCACTGACTGGCCACTAGACGGGGCATCGAATCGGGTTGTAACTGCTTCTGGGGGTGGACCAGGCCATACCTTGGTCTTCGTCAATGAATCGCTCTGGAGCACAAGAACCGGTTACGAGTACGCTTTCGTGCTTCAGGTTCAGCCTTAGCAGTGGAAACAGGCGGAATCTCGTCTCGGCCGTGTCGCATATGAGGCCATCCACCACTGCAATCCACAGCGTCGTGGGTGGGATGGCCTTGGATGGGTCTTGGGTTAGTCACATACGAGTTCGACTCCTCATGCGCAAAGCCTACATATGCATTCGAAAACACCTTAACCTCACTTCATTTTGCCTTCCACATTTCTTTTGATGGCATACTAGAATTTTTCATCGATTTTTCCCCATGGAAACGCCCATTCACTGACCCATTTTTCTGGGGGGTTACATCCTGAGTGCGCGACATTCTGATCAAGCTTGCCTACTATCAACAGCCAGAGTCTCTTCCCATAACAGTCTCCCTGCGTTATCACACGATCGACCGAGCCAAAGAATACGATTCAAAACATCCCTCTTCAGATCCTCGAACCTCCTGACCGCGTTTTCTTTCGCAGTCAGTTTTCTCAACACGCCGACGAACCATGACCGCTCGTCGGGCAGGTCTCGCGCCGCAGTGCCGCCGACAACAAGAATCCAGATCAGGAGCCGCCGTGCTTGGTGCGACGATGACCAGTTGGAGCGCAAGTCTGTGTCCCGCAGAGCCGCCTTGAGTCGCCCAACCAAAGCAGGCACCGGAGCCGTCTGCGGTGGCAGTGGAAAGATCACAGTGACGGAATACAGCAACAAGGCAAGGCGGGTCGGTTCGAAGACCGGACCTGCGCGCTCTCCCAGCGGCGTGTCTTCTTGTGACGGAATTGATGTCAACGCGTGTTGAATGAGGTTGCGGTGGTCGCAGAACCGCGCAAAGTCGAGGTCTGGAAGAGCGCCATCGACAAATATCTCGACGCTTCGCTCGTACCGCTGCATTGCAATCATTGCGTGAGCAAGTTCGTTCGTCAGACCCAGCTCGAAGAGGCCGCCGAATATGAACTCGTTCCGGAGTTCAGTTGGATAGGTGCCCAAAAATTCCTCAAGGGTCCAGGCGTGGACATTGCCTTCGACAAGTGGAATGAAAGGGAAGAGAGGTGCCGTCAGGTTTTTTGTGGCAGACAGAATACCGAAGCTGGGGTGAGTGAAGAGTATTGTCAGACGGACGCACGAAACAGAGTGAAGGAGTAGACACCACAGTGATCTGACTTACTAAAATATAGTGGCAGCGAGGCCTGGCGTTTCAAGGTTATGCAGACCCCCTCTCAAATTTATCAGCTGGACGAGACCAGCAGCATGGATTGGATGAGCGCTAAGCAGTCCGTATATATCGAGCCATTGGAGACTCTTCAACAACGGATCAAATATTGGCGCCGGTGCAGGTTCATTCAGAAACTTCTCGAGGGTCACGTCCCACGCGTTTGCCGCCAAGCACAGCACCGATACGATCATCGCATCATCAATGGCCCTGTCTGCCCTCCGCAGGGCCTTATTAATCAGGCCGATAGATTCAATCTCGCACCGCCGCATATCCTGTTCTAAGCCGGTGATGTCCAGATCAATGGTTTGTCCAGCGCCCGTCAACATGTTTAGTCGCTTGTGACTGAGTGCACCAAATAGCAGTGAGTGCAGAGCGACTGTATCACTAAGCGCAATGGGAAACCAGGCTTTGCTCGCCGCAGGGGGTTCTGCACCGTCGACCGGCTTAGGTGTGAGGCCAGGCCAGAGTACCTTCAGTGCTGTGACATCGCCAGGAGCTGTCAGTGTTTTTCCTGGCGCGCCGTTCTGAACGAAAACGACACCACGGGATGAAGTTTACTCACAGTATTCATGACATTGGGACACTAATGATGGTGGGAATGTCGACGCATATGTCTGAAAGGGATCGAGCATTGCTGACCCCAGGACCTGAATGAACGATTTCTGGCTAGAAGCAAATAGGGGGTTCTCCTCGGGGTTCGCTGAGGCGAATATGGAAAGGTTCGATTGAATATCGGATTCATCTTCGGTATTCGAGTCCTGGCCGGTACTCCTTTCACTACTCACACCACCCAGAGAATCTGACCGCGCGGGGACGAGCCTATCACGTGGGCGCGGGCGTGGCAATAATTCTGACGGCGCTGGCGAGAGAGAGACTGTGCGCGACGATTCCGGGGGCGAGTTCTTTTCGCTTTCGGAGCTTGTGGTATTACTGGCGTCGAGTTTCTGCTGTTTCTCTTGAGTCCATCGTCCAATGTGTGAGCGGATGGCGGTGCGAGTCTTGCGCTTCTCCGCCTTCGTCTCCGGGCGCGCGTTCACGAAAGAATACCTTTGCGGCGGACTCATTTGTCACGCCGCGCGCACCGCGCGGATTGGTTCTTTTGTGGTTCTATTCCTTCTTTCCTCTTTCAAGACGAGAGAAAGCCCGTCGCAGAGAGTTTTTGCGTGTAATGCAAGATGATGATTGCGGCTTCGGAGGTACCTAGGTTGATGACCCACAAACGTTCGGGACCCCGCGAGTCATCATATGGTTGCAGTGGCAGTTGCAAAGGCGGCCATTCTCCGCCCACATCAGGTCTCGATCACGGTTTCCAACGGCACCGGACTCTCGCGGAGGCTTGGAATGTGTGCCGAGCGAAGCCGTGCTATATATCTTGGCAAGCTAGATGACTTTCTCGGATTCTGTAGCCTTTTTGTTTGTTGTTCTGGGGTGTCAAGTATGTACCCAGCAGAAAAGTGGTTGTGAGATGAAGGAATACAAAAGATGAGATAATACTCAAAGCCAAAATGAGTGACTAATAAGGCCGGGCACATGCCGCCATTCTAGAATTTCTGGATTCTGCAATTCGAGGCATTCCACTTGTACGGAGGAGCAGTTCCATACGCCATGAGCACAATCATAAAGGCGCGAGGGAAGAATTCCTAAGTTTCATTGAAGTTTCATAAATCCAAATCGACCCTCGGACCCCAATATTCGAATCGATGGAATGTCTGGTTAGCGCTTTGCCTGTGGCGATGGCATACAGCTCTCAGAGACAGAGGGAGTGTGTATGTGCTGAAAATTAGCTACCACCAGTTTCCAGTAAGAGCGGGACTTCAACAAGCTCATCAAACGTCAGACCGAGCTTCGTGTCCATGACAAGCACATTATCGAGGCCGCGCCAGAAGTGAGCATCGAGCCGCAGAGTGGCAAGACGGAGGGTGTCGAAGAAACGGGATTGGGTCCGCAGAGCTCTCCGCAATTGCGACAACAGAGATTTGAATTGCCCTGCTTCGAATGCTTCGGTCGAGGTCACGACGACGAGCAAGGCCATATATGAGACCAGAGCGAACATGGCGCTGCTCCAGGACGGCCAAAACTGATCGCAGTCCCTCCCGGTCAACGAGGAGATGAAGTTCGTCATGGCCATGGTGCAAGTTTTTGCGGCTTCACGACATCGTTGGCGTGCTTCAGAGAACTCGTGTTTGTCAGCGGCGGGAATGCTCGAATCCACTTCTGGATTGTCGAAGGTACGTAATAATGCTCGAATGACGGTCAGCCTTGCGGCGTAGTACGCCAGTTGCAGATGAGCCCTTTGATTTGATACCTCCGCCGGGTCCCAATTCCGTCGCGAGTCTGTCCTGCTCTGTAGTATGTCGTTGTTCCAATTGGAAAGCTCCAGTAGTAGAGGGCGCGCGGTTTCGAGCGCTTTCCGGAAGTTTCCGGTCAATTCTTGCGCGGCCCGGAGGGAACTAGTTGCCATATTACTACAATGCGTGACTTCACCAAAGGTGGGGGGCTGACCTACAACAGCTCTCTGAGCACGGAGTTAACCAGAGTTGTCAGCTTTGAATGTTGGAGCAACGGCGTGAAGTCAGTGCCCTCGGCACAGGCACCTTCTAAGTGGGATTCCTCGAGGCCTGAGACCATCCAATTGTCTTTCGAGATATGAGGAGGTCGACTCAATGTCAACGCTAGCCAGGTATCAAGGACGTAGACCACCCAAGCTAGACGACGACGAAAATTGATCTGGCGAAGCGGAATATTCCAGTTGGTAGGATCCTCGTGTAAAGCCATTGTCTCCGCCATAGAAACAAGAGTCCCCAGCAACGACCACTTGAAGGGCCCTTCTTGGTCTAAGGGGTCGATTGGAGGGCATAGAAGAAGTATCATGGCCGTCTGTATTAGAGGGATTGAAACCCTGTGTAGACCATGACTGAGCCCATCCAACGCTATGTGAAACAGTCGTCTTGGATCCGGACGATCGTATACAACCTGGATGCACAAGTAATCGTCATGGCTGAAGAACCTATCTGTCGCCAGATAGACTGCGGACAGAAGGTAGTCGGGTGCTTCGGCAGGATGAGGTTGAGATTCTTTGCAGAAGATAGGGAAATAGGGGTTGACCATTTTCATGAATCTGCAGCCAGTGAGCACAGAGAGTCTGCCGGGGTTGGAACACCAACCTACAGCTCGATTAGACGCTCACCAACATCGTTCGCAACCAATCCCTCCAGTTCAGTCTTGTTGTCAAACTCAGGTAGATCCGGAGACAGAGGATACCCCTGAGGTGTATAGGTCGGTAACGACAGTAAATGAAACGTAGGTAGGACTCCTCCAGACGTCATCCGTATCGCCAGTTTCTTAAACCATATCTCATGCTGTTCATTCAAGCGATAACGGAGTAGTAGGTTTGGGTCGTGCTCTCCAGTAGGGCCTAGGTAGTGATGGAACATGCTGTCGTCGAGAGGCGGGGTGCCATTGTCAGTGTTTAAGTTGGCCGAAAGATCTGACAAGGGCTGGTGTATGTTATCGTCTTCCAAGGCCACTGGCAAGTGCGGGTCGAGCGAATCTATAGATCCAGCATCTGGTATATCGGCGCCGGTGGTCACCCAGTTGTTGTCAAATAACGGTACTTCACCCATGCGTACGTGTGTGGTTTCAATACCTTCCATACTGCTCAGAAGGTTAGCCCCGTCGTTATTCGAGGCCACCGTAGCTTGCAATGGAACAGATGCGGGCGTACGCCGTGGCTTTCGCGGTCCGGCTGCTCGCTCGAAGGTGCAGTCTCGAGAGTGTGTCTGGCAGAGCTTACACGGTGGTGAAGCCTCAATCTGACAGGCTGCTCTTCTCGCACGGCAAAAGTCACAAGCTCGCTGAGATTTGCTCATGTATCGCCGCGAGCCAGCCATTCTTGAAAGTAGTTCATCGAGTATCTGGCTATCGTTATTCTCAAAGCCTCAGTCGATGCACCGCAAGCTTGCGCGTATCTAGATAGGCATTCTTTTCACCCGCGAAACAGCCGGAAACGGGTTAGGATCAGTCCGTCAAACCGGGTCCACGGCTCAGGCATCATGCAGAAAATTCTGGGAGGATTGGAAAGACGCAAAGGAACTCAAAGTCGACGTTAGGTTTGGACCATTCAACATTAGGCTTTGAGCGTCGTCATTTAGACGGCATGCCCAGGGACGTACCTACCTACCCGGGCTACGATGTGTTTAGGTACTTGGGCCTCTAGCATGCCCTAGGACGCCTAAATGGAGACCATATGGGGGTGCAGATATTCCCTGTTATTGGACTCGGTCCGGGCTTCTCGCCGCTACGCGTGCTAGGCTTCTTGGCGAGACTTCATCGGTTTAGCATCCTCGACGGTTTGTCTTAGAATATATTATCTAGGTAGATTCCAATTGCTAAAAGGCTCGTGATAGCGTTTGGTCTGCATTGTCATTTCTTTGAAAATATACGGACTCCTCAAGACCCGAATTAAATTGAGGGATCAGGCTAGCTCATGCGCTTTCGCAAGGACGGAGGCGGTATCACGAACGAATTCATGGGACTTTGACAGCCCTCTTTCCGGATGATTGTAGTGGCCAAAAGCGTGAGGCATCCCCAAGTATTGCTTGACCTCCACCTTGTTGCCAGCCTTTCTCAGGACCTCGCCATAACACTCTGCCTCATCCCGGCCAGGGTCAAATTCGGCCGTCACAATGAATGCTGGGGCCAGATTCTGGAAATTTGAAGCGAGAATTGGAGAGCAACGCCAATCTCGGAACACCTTTTGACGAATGTCTAGATCAAAATTAGTGAGATCGCAACAGAAAGTCTCGCATGGGTTCATATACCTTCATCGGTGCCGATCCATTGGTCAACAAACCATTGAAGTCGTCCGAGAGGCCCCCATGGCACATCTTTGTACATCACAAAACTTCTATACGGCACTTCTCCTTCGACATCACTGCCTGTGGGTGGCACCTGCCGAAAATCAAAAGCCCCAACTATGAGCAGCTGTAACTTGAGATTGATGCCTTCATCTCTGGCAAAATGAGCCATGACTGCGCTCATCTGACCACCGGCAGATAGACCACCTATCGAGACACTCTCCGAGTTAACGTTGAGTTGTTTGGCATGAGAAATAACCTGTCAAGCAATCAGTAATGAGAGCCGACCAGCACAAAAAAACAGAACAAACCCATTTGACGGCAGCCCAAGAGTCGTACAGTGCTACTGGAAATCGGACTTCAGGAGAGAGCCGGTAGTCCACATCGACGACGACGATGCTGCATCGGTTGCAGATTTCTCGACACCAAGCCGCCTCCGACCCGAGGCCACCGACTGTCCAACCTCCTGTGATAACACGTCAACCCTGGTCGGGGACACCAGGCTATCAGTACCTACCTCCGTGCGTATTTATGTGGACTGGGAATGGACCAGACCCGGATGGAGTATAAACACGGATGGTGATCTCTCCGTCCGGTTCTTTCACCGGTACTTCGTAATCTTGTACGTTAAACACCTCGGGACCTATAATATGCCTGCGTAAATGACTCCCAAGACCTCGAGGAAGCTGGACGTTACTTACCTGGCCATGTTGGATACGTGAAGCTCAGGCTTACAGGGTCGGCACGATATTCTTCTACCGGTCTCTCATCTGCTCTGGTAGTATATGCTCCATGATCGTCCCAAAGCTTGCGGAACTCCGGATCAAGTCCGTCCAGGTACTTTTCAGGGATCGGTAGTCTCTTGACAGTCGCCACCATGGTTTCAGTAGATGTCTTGCAGTGTTTTCTAACTTGGTGAGAACATCTGATGTCGACTACTAGCGACAATATATATGATAAGGCAGCCCAGAGGAGACTATGCCGTCGAGGTGGGACCAGAGTCGTATCGGCGTTGCTTTTGATTGACGGCATCGAAGTGGATAACGCTGAGTACTTCTATTCATTGGCGTATTTACAACTAGCAGCCGATCGAGCGTGCTACATACGCCGGAAGACACTATCAATAATGGTCGTTTCAGGAAGAGGCGTCGCTCCTGATTGGCGCCCGATATACTGTCCAGGATACTAACGGACATTTATCTCCAGTTTGCAAGCGAGTGCGCGGAGCTTCATTATCATTCCACATGCTGATAAGTGCAAAGCCAAGATTTCCATCTTGCACTCTCGATCGCGGGAGCAGTGAAGTACAAAACTGCACACTTCCTCCGTTAGTTGCAGTCTCAAAGGCAAACCTGAACGTCTTAAATTTCCACCATGGAGGACATCAAGATATCAAAAGGCGCAGACTCACAAGGGGGAGAAATTCACGATCATGAGTCGTTAAGGAGCGTCCGAATCACGCAGAGCACTGAAGGTCTCGATGACGCCGTCATAAAATCTCTCAAGCGAAAAGCAGACCTCATATTGCTGCCGATGCTGGCTGTCATGTACTTGTTCAAGTAGGTACTTACGTTTGAATGGTCCGGACCCAACGTTCTGCTAACTATGCTGTCAAGTTCACTCGACCGAAGTAATTTGGGAAATGCAAACACCGCAGGACTCGAGACTGATCTCAATTTGCACGGCAACCAGTACAACCTGCTTCTGACTTTCTATTACGTTGTCTTCGTCGCCTTCGGGCCCCTCGCTGGCATGATCACAAAGAAGGTCTCGGCCAGGTGGAGTTTGCCAGGAATGATGGTCTGTTTCGGCACCGCCTCGGCGGCAACTGCGTCGGTTAAGAATTTTGGCGGTGTACTTGCTTGTCGTATTTTCGTGGGAATATTCGAAGCCGGGTTCTTGACTTCGTGAGTACTTTCCTTTCCATCTTCCACTGCTTTGGAGAAAATTGTGTCGTCTCGCTGAGGCCAACTCACACTATTGTTATGATACCGCACCTTTGCTTTTGTGCGCATCTAGGCTAACCGCTAGAAGAGTTGTCTACTACCTCTCCACATGGTATACTCGCAGCGAGCTTGCTGCCCGGATCGGCATCTTTTACGCTGCTTCGGTCGCTGCGTCAGCCTTCGGAGGCTTGCTTGCATATGGCGTGTTTCATATAACTAGCGGCAGCCTCTTCAATTGGTCCTACCTATTCATCCTCGAAGGTTGTCTGACAGTCCTTATAGCGCTCATGGGGTTCGCGGTTTTGCCGAAGGCTCCCGGAACGGCGTACTTCCTTTCTCAGAAGGAAAGAGATATTGCTGAAAAGAGGATCCTACTCGATTCGGTCGAGTATCTTGAAAACCGCTTCAATTGGACCGAAGCAATTTCCGAATTCAAAAGCCCCCATATGTACGTCCGTATGGTGTTGATGTTTAATGCTGGAGTGCTCGTCAGTTCCAATGGGAACTTCCTGGCCATCATCGTACACAGGCTAGGTTATTCCGTCGTGAAGACAAATCTGGTGAGTCAAACCCTACCGCCGAACCCTTGGTATTATACTTATCAAACACAGTATACCGTTGCCCCGGCTATTGTAGCAGCAGTAATCTTGGTGGCGCTGTGCTTTTCGTCCGACCACTTCCGCGAACGAGGCTATCATATCGTCTTTGCCTTGAGCCTGAGTTTGATTGGATATATTATTCTTGCCACGATCGATGTGGAAGAACACAAAGGCATCGCGTATATGGCTATGTTCTTCATGACAGCTGGGGTAAGTCCATCTCGTCAAGTTCACTTTATGATATCTGCTGAGAAGCACTTTTCAAACAGGCGTATCCTACCAGTCCGCTAGGTACGGCGTGGACGGTAACGAACATCACAAACTTGAACGCTCGCGCTCTCACTTCTGGTATTGTTATTGCTTGCGGTAATGCTGCTGGCCTCGTCGCGAGTAACATCTTTATCACGGAGGAGGCACCGAGATATATTACTGCGCTCGTTGTCAATGCTGCCATGTCAGCGGTAGCACTGGTGATCGCACTGGTATATTCGACATGGATGAGGGTTGAGAATCGACGACGAGACAGAGCTCAGGGTGTGCACAGATATGTCACTGCTGGAGTCACGTCCACCAGAGATCCGAGGTTTCGGTTTCAACCTTAGGAGCAGGTGTCGGTGGAGTGGAGGGAGAATTCGGTATACAGAGGCAAATTTTACTATGCACCATGCGTCCGTCTCGGTCAGGAAGCAAAGTTAGTTGATATCCAAGTTGCGGGAATTCGGCAGACGCGAGGTCGAGGACCGATCTGATTCCAACGCCTTGCTACGCTCCTAGCGCCTTGGCATTACAGGGCGCTTGCAGAGGGATTTCCGTCATTGCCAGCTTATTACCACAAACCATAATATCAACAAATTATCAACTTCTGTCCGTTATCATGTCCTAGAGGGTACTTCCAGTGGGAGCTACTCAAGTACTTAAGTTATCATGACTGAACCACAGAGTTTGCGGCACTCCTTTTTGCAGCAGTCCGCCCAAATTTTATTTCTGTCAACCCCAGCAATCTCCAGACAATTGATGTGTGAAAGTCGTGAACTTGGTCGCGCACTCTCTATTACTACCCAAGATGACGGGAAGGACGTGTGCTCTGGCTGTGGCACTATTTTGCTGCCGCAGTGGACAATGGAGAGAACCTTCAGGACCAAGAAAGTAGAGAGCAAGGGAAAGAACCACAACCGCAAAAGCTTACGAAGTAAAGTGCTCTCTCAACGATGTTCAACTTGCTACCGTGTGACAAAGACTACAGCACTGCTTGTCCCGAATACCAGAACAACCAAAGAGAAACCTAGTGAAGTTTCTGACGAACGTCGTGAAGAAGCTCCGACCCCAGTCCCAAATACCAACAAAGAGATCAAATCCAGCAGCAAGAAACGTGCGAAAACACGAAAGGATCGCGAAGGATTGCAAGCTCTCCTCAAGAAGAGCGAAAAAGCTAGTCTCACACCAACCCTTAACCTCATTGATTTGATGAAGAAATGAGATTTTGGCTCGCGACCTTGAAGCCCAGCTGGCTGCACGGTTCGGGGACGATTTTCCTCAGCCTTGCCATGGATCGTCTCCGGCAACAAGGCTGCCCAATGACAATACAGCGGGTTATCCTGACCTGCGCTAGTCTCCGGCTTGGCAGACGTCGATGATTTTGGAGAAATTTCTTCGTGGCCGCGGGGCAATTTTTTTTTTGGAAATGAGTACAACGTCGAAATAAATAATAGCCGTGGTTCTTCAAACCCAAGGGACACTGACGACTACACCGAATATCATGGCGGACTCTGAAACCCCTGCAGTCATTTCTGCCGACCCAAATGAAACCGGCGTTTACGAAATCGAGAGTTTATGCATGAACTGTCGAGATGAGGTACGTGAGTCAAAACTAAAGCACTCACAGCGATTCTGATATCAACAGGGCGTAACTCGAATTCTCCCTATCAAAATACCCTTTTTCAAAGAAATTCTCCTCGAGTCATTCTCATGCGATCACTGTGGCTGGAAAAATAACACCGTCAAGAGCGCAGGGCAAATCCAAGAGAAGGGAGCCAGGTTCAGCTTCAAACTCGACAATATGGTTGACTTCCAGAGACAAATTGTTCGAAGTGATACCGGTGTCTTCCGCGTCGAAGACCTTGGCCTCGAAATGCCTCCCGCCCCCGGTCAATTCACGAACCTTGAAGGTTTAATATCAAAAATTAAAACAGACCTGGAGAATGACCAGCCAACCCGGAAGGAAGCAAGCACGGACCTCTACAATGCTCTCCAGAGCATCATCGAAAAATTGGAGAAGATGCTTGAAGGGAAATCGTTTCCATTCACAGTTTCATTAGATGATATCTCAGGGAACTCGTTTGTGGAACCTTCTCCAGAAGATAAGGGCACAAAATACACACGTACCGATTACCTCCGCAGCCATGAACAGAATGTCCAACTCGGGCTGGTTGTGGATGATGAAGATGACAAAGCCGACGTCATGAAAGGCGTTGACATCGTTGACGACGAGGTTTACGAGCTGCATGCAGAATGTCCAGCTTGTGGGAAGCCCTGTACGGTGAATATGAAGAAGACGAATATCCCCCACTTTAAAGAAGTCATTATCATGGCCACAGTATGTGACCACTGTGGTTACAGAACCAGTGACGTGAAGACCGGTGGGGCGATCCCGGAAAAAGGCAAGCGGATCATCCTGGAAGTCAAGACGCTGGAAGATATGTCGAGAGACGTTCTCAAATCCGAGTCCTGTGTCCTGAAGAGCCACGAGCTCGGTTTGGAAGTACAACCCGGCACCCTCGGTGGCCGTTTCACTACACTGGAAGGTCTGCTCACGCAAGTACGTGATCAACTTCACGGTCAGATCTATAATGTCGGCGATGAAGACCTTACAGGTGGCGACTCAATGACCGCAGAAACGAAATCGAGATGGGACAGCTTCTTCGAAAAATTAGATGCCGCAATTAAGGCTCAGTTTCCCTACTCCATCATATTGGAAGATCCCCTGGCAAACTCTTTTGTCCAGCTGAATGTGGACTCAGGTGAAGATCCACAGATCAAGACAGAAGAGTATGAGCGGACAGAGGAGGAGATGGAAGACCTAGGTTTGACAGACATGAAGACAGAAGGCTACGAAAATGACACATGACCGTCCCCCCGAACCACTACCGCTACAACTTGGTCCTTCATACCCTCGACAGACAACCCGCATCGCCGATATGCCGGGGTTGAAACTCCAGCTTTGGGGTCTGGGTGATGTAGCAAAATGGATGCCGTGACCATCGTCCCACAGTAATGCGCCCGTCTGATGCATCTGAATGTTTGCTGCCTCGCGCGAGGTCGAGGAAGAAGATTCTAGGCCCTGCAAACCTCGGACAACTTCTTCCCCTAGCGCCGTGTTGCATGATGAGCAGACTAACGATCCTCTGGGAATGGCCATGTCAAAAAAATCGCCAGGAGGATTATTAAAAACGTCCTTATCAGGTATACGGTCGCTCGAATCAAGTTGATCCAGCTTAAGAACCGCGCTTCTTATGCCAAGGTCGGGGACTACTGAGCGGAAGCCGGCATGGATTAAGAGGTCGGTGAGGCTGAGCTTTCAGTGGATGCATGCAGGCTATGTTTTACGGGTGCCACCTCCTGCAGGGCCTGTATGCAGGCTATTGTTCCTACCGACTTCAATCTAGTGATGGCGACATGCAGGCAAGTTGTATGGCGGTTTTCCTTGGCAAGCTCGTGAGCAAAAGGAACAACGAATCAAATGACAGTTTGATTACGGAATTGCTGACAGACAGGAACAGCTCTGGATCTAGGCGTGACATTGAAATACGTTCTGACGAAAGGTAACATATGCGCCAGAGTGTTTACGGACGGCCCCATTGTGGAGGTGGAAAGGCGATGTTATGTGGTGCAGCATCCTTCTGACAATATCTCGGCTCATACGAGCATGTATTCCGGGCTTCAGATGATATGTCGATGGACCGCCACCACTATTTCATGGCGAGGGATTCAATTTTTCTGTTTACCAAAGCTATAAGTCGTCGGAAAAAGAATCTCCCTATCTTGCGATACTGGAGTATCATGGACCAATCTAAAGTTGTCGAATTGATGTGGATAGCGCCGAACATCAGACCCAAGTCTAGCAGCCACGTCTCGAATTCGTCGCTGGACCTATGCTGGATCGACGAGGCTGGAAGTCAACATCGTCGGAAATTGATCAATACTCATGCTCAAAAGAGATCAAGACTGCTCAAACGGTTGCACAAAGCGCCACCTCCGAATGGTGAAATTTCCAAAGCCGAGGACCTCGAAGGGCTGGTCCAATTGTTGAAACCCAGCCCCATTACGTCTATTAGCAAGGCCAAGTCTTCTCCTAGCGGCCGTATGAGGTCGTTTAAGCTAGGAGAGCGAGCTTCCATTGGCCCCTCTTCTCGAATCTTCACGTCGTTACCCGAAAGTCTGATGGCCGGATTCGACAGCCTCGTCGTGTCCTCAACGGCGATGACAGCACAAGCCGGAGATCTACTCAACTTTGCCAAAACCCTGGCGCTCGGGACGGAGACGATCTCTTCACATTGGGGGAGATCGTGTGTGGAATCCTTGGGGCTTTCTTGGAGTTTGTCTTGTCCTTTGCGACTGCTCAACCTGCTTGAACGAACAAGCGCCTATATTGACACCGCTGAGCGTCGTGAGAGTAGCCCACGCACAATTTTCTGGCGACATACTGTTATACGGCGTCTGGCAGCTCTTATATCCGATCCTGACACCAGATATGGCGGCGAGGTCTTGTATGGCATCATATCTCTGCTACATGGATACTTGCACAGGTGGGTTGGTCGGGGACATCTGATACCCACAGAGAGAGCACACTCCGCCGGACTCAGAAATTTCGTCTCTTATCATGGCGGATGGAGCAAGATGAATCTTCCATCCCAGCTCGAACAGTTTGTCAGAATGTCACTCATCATGACCAGCCGCAAGCTTGCACTGTATCTCGATGAGCTGCGCATGGACGATGAAGGAGAAAAATTGGTACAGGAATGGCATGGGGAAGTGCGCCAAGCTATGTTCCAACTCAAAGAGATGAGCACGTGGGCCTCGGAATGCAGTCAGCATTCCTGTGCAACACCAAGTTCACTTCTGGCCGACATCAAGGAGCTGCTAGCAAGAGAGGCTGTGTCGCTCTGTGACCATTGTCATAGGATTTTCATTCTTGTATGGCTTGGCTTGACGAAGTGGCATGCAAGGGCGAATATCTTACAATATAATGACATGATTCTCGGCCTTGTTGAACGATTTGGAAGTCTACCATATCGAGACTTGCAAGACGTCTCATGGGCCATTGTTTCCTCCGGACTGGGTGACCAGAGAAGTTGCTGGCAGACAATCGAAATGCTGAAGGTTTTCCATCGCACCACGTCCCCAACACAGAAACGGGTGTGCCAGTGGCTATTTGACTTCATTTTTGAGACATGGACCAGAGGCCGAGATGGCACAATCGGCGCTGTGTGCGATCAGATCTGGAAGGATGCAAGCGAAGGGCTGCCAACCATGCCTGGAATACATTGCTGAAGACCTACCCATCTAGGGTAAATAGCCAAAAACTGATGCCTTTTTGCACTTGATCAGTTCCTCGTTCGCATATGCAACTCAGAATTATGCTTCTTGTAGACGCAGTATCCTCCTGTGGATAACACAACTTTTAGCGCAAAATGTAAGGAACAATGCAAAGTAGAGCCTCGCATCAGACTACTAGGTACTATTCCCAAACTATAGGATTATTACTGATTGAGGAACTTGAATATTCGTGCCAACCTGAAGGACTGACCTGGTGGCGTTTGGCTCGGCAGAAGCCGGGGCTGATTTAGTAGGTGTCCTTGGTGGTAGAATGACCTCATTAAGCAGAAACAACTGCCTTTTTCTTCCCTCGTATTCGCGTCTACCGCCAGTGCTACCCGTACACTCTGCCACTCAGTATATCTGTTTGACGACGGTGCGCTTATTCATGCACGTACTAGTCGCTGAAATTCTTTCGACCTTGTTGAGCTTGAGAGACACTCGTGGGATCAGCCCCAGCTCCGCTTCTGTGTCACCAGGATGCGCAGTCACTTCAAATACGCCCTCTACTAATATCTAGCCTCTGAGTCCCCCGTCGGCAAACTGCTTCTTGGATCATGTCCAATGGCGCGACCAAGGGTGTCCAGAGCTCCAAGAAGGCCCATCCTACATTCCACTTCTTCGCCGGCTTGACCTCTGGCATCTCGAGCGCCGTTCTCCTGCAACCCGCCGACCTGCTGAAAACCCGAGTCCAACAATCTCGTTCCTCATCCCTCCTGCCCGTCCTGCGGTCGATCCTCTCCAGTCCGCATCCCGTCGCCAATCTCTGGCGTGGGACACTTCCTTCAGCGCTGCGCACCGGTTTTGGATCCGCCTTGTATTTCACCTCTCTCAGCTCTCTACGTCAAGTCATCTCGAACAACAATGCAAAGTTATCCGGTGGACCAGTGACGTTGGGCAAGAGTAGCTCAGTGCTACCAAAGTTGTCGAATACCCAGAATCTGATCACGGGAGCCACAGCTCGAGTGTTTGCGGGCTTTGTGCTCATGCCAGTGACCGTGATCAAGGTACGCTACGAGTCGGATCTATACGCCTACAAGTCTCTTGTCTCGGCCTCTCGTTCCATATTTGCACAAGAGGGAGTGAAAGGGTTTTTCTCTGGGTTTGGAGCCACGGCTGTTCGAGATGCACCATATGCGGGTCTTTATGTGCTATTCTACGAAGAAAGCAAGACCCGTTTGAGCAAGCTGTTCGCAACGGGCAGTATGCCCACCCTTGATCGAGAAGGAAATCGGCATTCGATCGCAAACTCAGCGACCATCAATGCCTCGAGTGGCGTCCTCGCGGCAGGTTTGGCCACATGTATCACAAATCCATTTGATGCTGTCAAGACGAGGTTACAGCTGATGCCAGGGAAGTACCGGAATACCTTGAGAGCGACAAAAATGATGCTGCAAGAGGACGGAGTTAAAGCATTTTTCGATGGGCTGGGCCTAAGAATGGGCAGGAAGGCTTTGAGTTCGGCCCTCGCATGGACGGTCTATGAGGAACTCATTGGCCGAGCAGAGCGGTTTGTGGCAAGGCGCGAACAGGAGGCGGCAGTGGTGTAAGGACAGGACCATGATGAAGGAGTCTCCAAGTTCCTTTCTCTCTGCATTCGCTAATGCCGCGATTCCTATACAACAACTCGTGCTCTTCCGGAAACGGAGTATCCGACGGGCACACTCCGCTCACACCGACGCGCACTTGTCTTCATTTGTTTCTGCAACGAACGCCCCAGCACACGATCAACAAATACCCCTCTTCAGCCTTTGAAGTTTCAGCGTTACGAACGACGAATCACCACTCAATGGAAAATGTAGAAATTGTACTATATCGTACGGGAAATGTATTTATACTAGGTGTATGGTTGTGATGTCAAGCATTCCAGCGAGGCTTTGGGCGGAAAGGAGATTGAGGCGCCCGTTCCGCATCCGCAAACTCCCACAAACTCAACAAGACGAGACCATCCTCTTCTGTTTCTTTTACCTTTACTGAGGACGTCACAATATTCCGCATGAATTCCCTTCGAGTCATGTATAGAAACAAAAGAGGGGAAAGATGGCTGCTCACTGCGGCTCCGCACCCTCAACACCAATCAAGAATGCCCTGTCTCGTGTACGCTGTGGTATGAGAACCACGAGACCAATAATCAGACAGGAGTCGTTCGACAAAAATGAAATGTTTATAAGAAAAATCGATGTTCCTGACGACCGAAACCCGAGGTGTCAAAACCCCCTCTCTCGAAGCGATTTGATACATACTCGCCCTCTGTACCTGAAGTACCAAGTGTGCCAGACTGCCAGATTGGAAGTTTGAACCTGACACCATTCGACATATACACTCAACGTCTTCGCAGCCATGAAAGCCCTCGTATACCAGGGAAATGGTCAATGTGGCCTGGAGGATCGTCCTGTGCCCAAGATCCAGGATCCTGCAGACGCTATAGTCAAAGGTATGAGTGATACATGGCCTCATCCTCGGCAATCCCCAACATACTAAATCTCTCTCCAAGTGGTGTATACCACAATTTGCGGTACCGACACGCATATCTTACATGGTGATGTTCCGACGTGTGAACCAGGCCGTATTCTGGGGCACGAAGGTAGGAAACTTGCCTCCCTCTCCACCTCCCAATTGGTCACTGGACACTTACACAAGAAAGGCGTTGGAGTGGTTGAAGAGCCTGGAGCTGCTGTGACGCGCTTCAAGAAAGGAGACCGCGTTCTGATCAACTGCATCTCCAGCTGTGCGACCTGCTACTACTGCCGAAGAGGTATGCCCAGCCACTGCGTCAAGGCGGGCTGGATTCTGGGCCACACTGTGGACGGCACACAGGCCGAATACGTGCGCATCCCGTTCGCCGACAGCGGCCTCCACCACGTCCCACAGGGCGTGGATGAAAAGGCGCTCGTCATGCTCTCCGACATTTTCCCCACGGGACTCGAATGCGGCGTGCAGAATGGTAAAGTGCAACCGGGCTCGACCGTTGCCATCGTGGGCGCCGGCCCCGTCGGGCTTGCCGCATTGATGACCTCGAAGCTCTACTCACCCAGCCTGGTCATCATGATCGACCGCGACCCCAGCCGGCTGAAGGTCGCGAAGAAGCTCGGCGCCGACCACACGATCAACAGCGCCGAATCCTCACCGCTCGAGGGTGTCATGAAACTCACCGACAACATCGGCTGCGACACCGTCATGGAGGCCGTGGGCGTGCCCGAAACCCTCGAGATGGCGCAGGATCTGGTCGCTCCCGGCGGCACGATCGCCAACATCGGCGTGCACGGCAAGTCCTGTGCGCTGAAGATCGAGAAGCTGTGGGTGCACAATATCTCGCTAACCACGCGATTGGTCGACACCGTTACCACGCCCATGTTGTTGAAGCTGTTTGCGGCCGGTGGGATCCAGCCTGGTCAGTTGATCACGCATCATTTTGGGTTTGGAGATATGGAGCAGGCGTATAGTACGTTCAAGGCCGCGGCGCAGCATGATGCGCTAAAGATGTTGATTACGATGTGAGAAGATGTGGTGAGAATGGAGAGTTGAGACTTGTGTGTATGCCGCTGGTGGTTGACATGCATGGAAAAGTTCACTACTGTTTGCAAAGCTTGCTTCTTTTCCAGTATAGTTCAAGGGGTTACCGGACTGCATGTACATATATCATAACACTGCCGTATTGCAGTTGCATTGCATTTGCGCTACATGCTCTCCAGCTTTCTTTTGGCATATTCTCCATCCTTTTCACCGGGTTTCTCTGCTTTCAAGCCTTAAGCCTCAAACCCCATCCCCTTCCCCTCCGGATCGCCCAACAACGCACTCTTCACCTCCTCCTCTCCGACCCTCAATCTGACCTTCGCCGCGCGCTCACCCTTCCCCCTCGCCTCCACCGCCACAACACCCGCCTCGACCAACTCGACCGCCGCCTGGACAAGCGCCAATATACATGGCAAGTCACCACCAGTGCCACCAGTGCCAGCGCCGTTCAGCGACTCCAGCGCTAGCAACTCCCGCACACTGGCATTCTCCACCGCCATGTCGGCGATGCGCTTCGCCTCGATCGTCACCTCGCCGAGCGTGGACTCGGCGATGCCGGTGCGCCGCGTGCGCGCGAGCGTGCCTGCGAGGAAGAGCTTTGCTGCGAGGGAGAGAGAGCGCAGGTGTTGGGCGATGGGGGACGAGGTCGCTTCGGAAATGGCTTGTTTTATGGTTGCGATTGTGACGCGAGTGGGGGGGGGTTTGGATTTGGTGGATGGTGGCGGGTGACTTCGGCCGGTGCGGCTGGGTGTGGTGGCTGAGATTTCGTCGTCTTCGTCTACCTCCTCCATTGGCACATCGTCGTCAGCGGCAGTGGCAGAAGTCCTATCCGGCCTCTTGCTTTCCTGAGCCTGTTCCGCGATCTCCACGGCACGACGACAGATATCCAACGCGCGCCTCGCGTCCCCCGATACGGCAGCGACCTTGCGACTCGCGAACTGCACGGCATCCTTGTCGACGATGTTTCCCGGCACGCCCTCCAGGCGCGAGCTGATGATCTCCATCAACTGCGTGTGCGTGTAGCCCGGGAAAGTGATGCGGGTCAGGCCCAGGCGCGAACTGATCTTGTTCGACAGCGTGCGCTCGGGCAGGTCCATCGTGTTCGCGACCGCCAGCACGATCAGCCGCGAGTGCCGCATCGCCGGCCAGTTGAAGAAGTTGTACATGACTGACTGCGTCTTGGTCACCAGCTGGTCCAGCTCGTCCATCAGCACGACGCAGGGGATGCGGCGTGGGGACGGGAGTGAGAATTCTTGCTCTAGCAGACTCAGGGCGTGGGCAGGGCTGACGCGGTCGCCCTTCAGGGCTTCCCACAGTAAAGAGTAGGATTGGTGCGGGTCCGTCACTTTCATGCCGTTGATCTCCACGAAGTTGAAGTCGTCAAGCTCGTCGGCCAGCACGGCTTGGTGTAATGAGGAGACGACTTCGCGTACCGTGGCTGTTTTGCCCGTGCCGGGCGTGCCCGAGATGTAGATGCACGCGCCGGACCCGTCGGCGATGGCGGAGTAGAGATGGGAGTAGACGGTGCTGAATTCCGTGGTGCGGCAGGGTAAGGACGTCGGCACGGCGGAGACATGCAGCGTAGCGCGTGCGTGTGAATATGGCGTGGACATGTATTGAGACGGCGAGAGGATACGTGTTCCCAGTGGCGTAATCTCAATCGGCTTCTTGATCATGATGCGCTTGTGCGTCGGGGTGGTGTATTTGGACGCTGACTTGGGCGTTGAGACGGTCGCAGCCGTGGTTTTCCTCTTCTTGGACGGCGTTCGCGGCTCGTCGTCAGCAGCCTCTTTCTTGTGATCGTATTCCTGGTCGTCCGCCGATTTCGCGTGCGTTCTCCTCCGCCCTTTCGTCTGCTCTTTGATCCAGTCGACCAAGTCCAGGATGTCCTCTGGACCCTTGTAGATCTCTTCCCATACAAAATCTTCCGTAAACTGCAGCGTTCGTTGCTTGACTCCACGGCGGCACAAGACTGTTTTTGCATACTGATTCGCCGCCGACTTGGACTTGGGAGGCTGGCCGTTGGGGTATTTCTGGAAGAACGCATCCTTTGACAGAATGGTGGCCTTGCCGTTGATTGCGGTCAATGGGTTCATGTTGAAGTCGGCCGTAATGAAGGATTCATTTGGAAGGGCCTCGTCGGGCAGTTTTGAGCGTTTGCCGAACATCAGCTCCTCGGGCGTACAGAACCATTGAATATGCACGCATTTCTCGTCCTCATCATCTTCATCCGTATCGGAAAAGCTGCAGGCCAGCCCGACCCAGTCTTTGCCCTGTTCGGGGGATTTCAACAAGATGGCATCGCCGATGCGGACGGTGAATGAGCCCATTCGCGCGCCGATAATGAGACGTTTCCTCTTCGGATCGAGGGCGCTGGCTTTTCGCTTCTTGGATGTCGATGAATTATCTTCTTCTCCATCTGCTTGCTGCTCTTCGTCTGCATCCTGGTTGTCGGAGTCTTCATCTTCGTAGATCCAGTGCCAGGGGTGGTCCTCGTATCCGAGCTCATCGTCGGAATCATCACGTTGAAGGCCTCCCTTTGTTAGATATTGCTTTTTCCTCGGCGTAGTCTTGGTCTTCGTGATTGATAAAGGCATGCCTTCGGGAGATGATATATTCAGAGGCCTCTGTGACGGTTCCTCCCTCTGTATGAGCGTTGGCGATGTCCTAGTGCTAGGTTGACTTCTACGGCACGGCAGCGCAAAGACGCGTCGACGCGTATGACGCGCATGCTTAGGTAACTGCCAATATAACCGCTTCAAGTTTAGGCAAGTCTTGGCGGCCAAAGTGAGCGTAAATCGACACTTCGTCATCCTTCGCTACTCTCGACCATAACAACACAGCTCCTTCTGCATGCTTCTTATTTGTACATACATCTTATACTCTACAAGGTTTCCAGTGCATGTCATACCGTGGGGGCAAAAAAGGACGCGAGAGCACGAGTATCCAATATTCAGAAAAAGGCGCAACAAACCGGACAGAATGACCTACCAGCTGCCGGACTTATTCCTATGCTCTTCTCAACATGCATCTATGAATGTACATTCTCCAAAATGTACCATCCAAGATGTTATTGCGCCTCGCATCTGCCGATATACTAGTGCCAGTCTCATTAGCCATACCACACCTTTATAATAACCTAACCTTATCAAGCAAGATAATAAGCCTGACGCAAATCAGTAACACCGAAAGGGAAGTTTCGCCCCTGTTATCGGAGCTGGAAATGGATCGTCTCCCCCTCTTTTTGGGCCTCTTGGTATGATTAACCTTGGGAAATACCTGGTGTTTACTGGAAAATCTGACTGCTTGAATGTCTGGCCAAACAAGCACTCATCAGTTGAGGAGGCAAAGCCTCTACATGAGGGGGTCATCCATGCAGGGTACCAGTAAACATACACTCTCATTGTCTTCAGTGTCCTCTCGGACTCTTCTCTTGGCAATTAGTGCCGCTTTCCAGTCATCAATCGGTGGGCGGCTCCGTGGACGCATCTTTTCTCGTGGGCTGGTCTTGGTTCGGAAAATTGACCCACAGATTGTGGGGATTTGGCCTCACTGGGAAGCCTTTCTTTCGATCCTACAGAGGCGTGGTCGACTTCGTGAGGTCGTCTTCGGGCCAGGTTGTGGGCTCTGTCTTTGATTTGTTCAGAGCCTCAGTAGACCCCTTCGCAGGCTCGGACATGCTCGCCATTTCGAGTTGGTAGAAGCAAGTAAAAGCTGTCTTTTATTGATTGCTAGGTGCCACAATATTGTAAGAGATGATGGTGCATGCGTGTGCCTTCCTGTCCATTGCCAGGAGCAGCCGTCAAGGGTCTTGGCAAGACTCCAAATTGGAAGCGGCTGCCAGTGACATCGACATCAACTTCACGTGGCGTGTTCGTCTCTGTGAACCTGTGTTCCTTCACATCAAATTTCAAAGTATGTGGCAGCATGATCTGTGTTGAATCATAGACTTCAATTCATGCTTCTGAGCCCTTCACACATGCTTCTGTGACATGTGATATTGTCGCGGCCGTCTCACCTTTTGCAAGAGCCCTTATAAGGTCTCCGACCTAGCGACCAAAACGACCTTCTTGAATATACGAAGATACTGACCTTTGTTATTTGTGGCATCCTGCATGAGAATGCTCACAGTTGCAGCTGTACAGAAGTGCAAGGATAACAAAACTTGCTCTTTGCTTTCAGACAACAACAAAAATTTTCAGTTTGCTTTGCTTTATCAAACTTGACATTTTCAGATCCTAAACATCTACAAAATTTCTTTCAGGAGATCCCGGAAGAACTTCTTATGGTGGTTTTCGACTCGCGAATGCGCTAAGCAGGTACAGCGACTTGTGACATCTGTATCGATTTTGATATTTCAACCATCCTCAATTTGCTGTTTGCTTTTCTACACCAATTTGCTTGTCATCAGCAGCCTGCTTCCTCATTGAGGCGTCCATGGAAATCTGAAAGACTCCTTCGTTTTCTCACGACAAACATGTCCGAGTGAGTTCGAAGTGAATTGAAAGTGCGGACTCATTTTCTAATCCACTGTATTAGCCACGAAGGTGAAGGCCTCGATCTCGAGCGTACGTCTCCCATATAATCCTTCGTCCCTTCTGCTTCCAAATGCTACCTAGCAAGAATTGAGCTGATTTGCCACAGGCTGGGAAGAGGCAAGCTTACCTGGCGGAACTGTCTTTTCGTATGCCGCACCTGATGTATTCAACCAAGGAATGGGTCACGGTCATTTTCAACCCCCAAAAGGCCCGCGTTTTGCACCACCATCGCCGCGACCACAACCTCCCGTGACCGTCAATCAGCAGCCAGGAATTACCACCCCAGCCTTACTTCGTGACCTTCAGCAACCAGGTAAATACGGTCAGCCGAAAAAGCCAGGTTTAGGCATGAGACAGAAAGTTGTCAGACCGCCTATCAAGAAAAGCCCAGCCCAACTTCAATTCGAACAAAACCATCCCCCAACTACAAAGTATCAACTCCGGGTTTCCTGTTGGAGAAACATCCAGGCCAAGGCGTTGGGACTGAACAGAGTCTCACAACCACACCCGAAACAAATACTAAAGGAGATCGCGACCAGCACTGATACCTATATCAGGGAACCTGGAGACCGAGATGAAGTGCTTCTCATCTGGGGTGAAGCCGGCAAAGCAGCAGAAGCTCAGGAAAAATTGGAACAGTGGGAACAACATGTCGCTCAGACAGCCACTCGTGAGGCGTCTAGGCTATGGTACAAGACTTCAGCGCTTGACGGCAGAGCTGAACATCGCCAAGAGTTACAGCAGAATCAAAAAGTCATCCAGCAGCTGATTCAACAAGCAGAACTTGACTATGCGGTTGAGGCTTCGCTTCTATGGCCAAAAGATCTTGACATGGAGCAGTTCAAGACCGTCAATGCTAAGGTTTTGGATGATCTCCGAGATCAATTCAAATGTCAAATCAGCTTTCCTGCATCCGAAACAAAATATATCATGATAGCCGCGAATTCCACAGCCTATGCCACAGAGCTGATGACGCGAATGGCCAACCTTATCAAAGAACTGATCGCCCGCGCCGATCAGCTGATGACTGTCAACCTGGTTCAGCTTCCAGACTACGATATCTACAGAGATAGAGTGGGACTTTTGGACATTGATCCCAAGACACGAACCTACTTACCTACTTTGCACGGCAATCCAGCTCCAGATGAGGATGAGCTGAGTGTACATCGACGACGAGTACACATCCGCAATCGCAAAAAGGTCAAGAAAACAATTGACTCGGCACTCAAAAAGCTCAGAATCTCGGAACAGCATGTCCGATTCAGAGTGGTCTTCGGTGAACTTGGATTTGTCCAGTTTCAGAAGCCCTCCGATGGAGCCGATACGTACAAATTCGAAGAATTCTACGACAAAGTCACCAAGGAGCGCACTAAACTAACCATGAACAATCTGCCAGTCAGAGAAGGTGAAATCACTGACCTAGTGGACATCCTGGATGGCATGGAGGATTTCTCGGATCGCACTGAATACTATGCCGTCTTCTTCGATTTCCCAGGTGCATCACAACACACAAGCCTACGGCTAGAGCTTGTCTTCGACCCCATCGGAGAGAATGAGACCGAAAACAGGGAGAAAAGATGGATCGAACTCGGCGACATGGTCTCGAAACTTCAAATCAGTCTATTCAACTTTGATAGACCAGATTACCAAGTGACGCTAGACTCATTCCCTCTGCATGTCGACAAGATGACCAGGGCTCACATGTCGAGCTTCCAGGCTCGCGTCACCATGGACCGTCCACCCAACGGCATCAAATCGGTCCCACGCCGTCGAGCCAAACATCCACAACACCCTGGATTGAACTCTGTTTCAGAGCTGACAATGCTGAAATGGCGCTTCAAGAACACCGATGGCGTTTTCGAGCTCCGCCGGAAAGATACCTACAACGTGCGTCCTGGTCAGGAAAGCGGTGCGCCTATCGAGACCAGATGGCATGCGCTTTACTATTATCCGGAATGGGACCGTCTCATGGGCGACTTTGCCAGTATCAAGCCGGGTGAGGATGTCGAATGGATCAAGTCAGCAGCGACCTTCTTCCCGGAAGGTGGTGATGAATGGTCAGCCTTGCCGCGCGGGTTCAAAACCTTCATCACGGAGGTGGAAGAGATCCAGGACTTGTTGGGTGAAGCGATCCGTCAGGTAGCGAAGGGAAAGAGCAGAGCTGCCGTACCGTCAAATGGACAATCTTCAAGTGATGGTTGATTGCCTTTGCTGCTTTGTGGGGTTAAGAAGAGGCTTGGTCATGCGGTAGATCTCAGAAGGAATGAAAATGTGAATGCAAGGGTAGGTGAAGCCCCAGGGAGGTTCCTACAGATGAGACGAGATGATCCGGCACGGATCCCAAAATGACCTCACACCACGAGACCGGCGCCAGGGAATGCTCACGGTAACTCTTCTCCATCCCACGATTGCGAACGGACAGAACTGGTGGATTGGCTCTTGAAAAGACGGGGGTGGACCTTCAACGAAGACCATTGTCCAGAGGTGCGAGGTTCCAGCACTCAGCACCACCTGGTGAGACCACAACAGGAGCATGATATGGTGTCTTTCCATAGGGAAAAATAGTCTGCCTTCGCGTGAAAACCTGTATCTTGCAGACTGACTTATTCATTCCCAACGAGCCACACGCCTCTCCGTCTCCTTCTGGACCTCACTCTCCTGCTCGGCCTAGATGACCCATCCCACCCCTCTCCCCCCCTCCTTCC